>JASDQU010310129.1:86060-101453 GCA_032191745.1 Picea mariana | reverse complement strand
TCCCTCATAAAAGAGGGTTGCCTTCTAGGGAAAAAAACCCTAACATAATCTCTACCATTAGATCTGCGACCTTATAATGAACGGTCCATATTTACAATGAAATTACAATATACATTTACAAGGCAATTTTTCCTTTGGGGGCTTCACCCCTGAACCCCCACTAGGGGCCTGCTTGCCCCCAGACCCCCCAGCTGGGGGGATAGCCCCCCCAGACCCCGCAGAGGGGGTACCCCCCCCTCTGCACTCCCCCGCATGGAAGAGTGTACATACTTCTGGGGTGTAAATACTTCATGGGGTATAAACACGGCTAAAAGTAAAAGACCTCTTAATAAAGAAGGTAATCAGGCTCCACAACCAACATATTACATGAATCCTTAACATGCCTTCTAATATTTGGTTTACTCTTTCAGTATTTCCATCAGTTTGGGGATGATAGGTTGTGCTAAACAACAATTTAGTCTCAAAACTAGCCATCAATGATTTCCAAAAGATTGAAGTGATTTTTGTGTCTCTTTCATATACAATCTCCCTAGGCATGCCATGCCGTATGAATATATCCTTCATGAAGATTTTGGAAATATCTATTTCTTTACAAGTTGATTTGACAGGGATGAAGTGAGAAGACTTGCTCAATTTGTCCACCACTACCATGATGGAATCAGTCTACTTGGATTATTTTGGTAATCCGGTGATGAAATCCATGGACATGGTTTCCCATTTCCATTATAGAATTGGTAGAGGTTGTAACAACCCTGCTGGGTGTCGATGTTTTGCCTTAGCTTGCTGGCATTCTAGACACTTAGCTAGATAGTTAGCTATGTCCTTTTTTAACCCAAGACATTATAATTTTTTCCTAATGGTCGTGATCATTTTATGATAACCTGGATGACCAATATATGGTCTCTTGTGAAGTTCTTCCATTGTGAACCTCTTCAAGTCATCAAAAATTGGAATATACAATATGTTTCTATAAGTCAGCATGCCTTCGTCGAGCATCTTATAGCTTTCATACTTTAGCCCTGTAGGCTCTTTCCTTAGGTATGAGGTCATGGTCTTGAAGAATGCATCTGTTTCTTGTGCGTTCTTGACTCTTTCCTTGACATCCAATTCATAGGTGCTTTCCTCTACCAGGTGAATTGTTTTCACAGTTATTCTAAGGGCATCAACCACCCTATTCTTCTTTCCTTTGATGTGTTTGATTTCAAAATCAAACTCACTAAGGAGAGACATCCACCTAGATTTCTTGGCATTGAGTTTTGGTTGATCGAACATGTTCCTCAACCCACAATGGTCTATCATAAGTACAAATATCCTACCCAGGAGGTAATTCATCCACATTTTTAAACTGTGCACTATGGAATCCAACTCTAGATCATGGGTCACATAATTGATTTCATGCTCATTCAATTTTTTGGATTCATAGAAAATTACATGCCCTTCTTGCATAAGGAATCCTCTGAGTCCTTCCTTACATGCATATGTACATACGAGGACTTCATTAACAAGGTCTGCAATCTTCAGCATGAGTTCATGGGTCAGAAGGTATTTCAGTTCCTAAAATGTTTCTTAACATTCTGATGTCCAAGCGAACTTAACCCCCTTTTTATGAAAGGCAATGATTGGACAACCAATCTTGGAAAATCCTTTTATAAACCTTATATAGTATCTCACTAAGCCCATAAAGGATATGACATCATATAAATCCTTTGGGGTAGGCCATTCCATAATAGATCTGATCTAGTTAGGGTCTACTTCCACTCCTTATTTAGAAATAACATGGCCTAAGTAATGGACTTGCTTCTTGAAAAAGTCACACTTTCTAAACTTAGCATAGAGTTGATGCTCTCTTAGTACTTGTAACACTAATTTAATATGTTCTTCATGCTCCTCTATGTTCTTGGAGTATATTAGGATATCATCAATAAAAACCAATACAAATCTGTCTAGGAATTTGTTGAGTACATTATTCATCAAGCACATAAAAGTGGCGGGGGCATTGGTTAATCAAAATGACACCACCACAAATTCATAGTCCATACCTTGTCCTAAAGGTTGTTTTGTGGATGTCTTCATCCTTGATTCAGACTCGATGGTATCCAAACCTTAAGTCAATCTTTGAAAAAATGGAAGCACCCCCTAATGGGTCGAACAAGTCATCGATTCTTGGTAAGGGGTACTTATTATTTATTATTGTCTTATTGAGTTGTCTATAATCTATGCATAGTCGAAGTGTGCCATCTTTCTTTTTCACAAACAAGGCTAGTGCTCCCCATGGAGACACACTGGTTCAGATGTATCCTTTTTCCATCATTTACTTTAGTTGTATCTTGAGCTCAACTAGCTCGGGTGCACTCATCCTACAGGGTGTCCTAGACACTAGCACTGCTCTTGGTACAAGTTCTATCGAGAAGTCAATGTCACTTCTTGGAGGTAGACCTAGTACCTCTTCTGGAAACACGTATCCATACTCTATTAATATGGGGTGGTCCTCTAGGTTCGGTTTGTCATCCTCAACAGATTCCAACACCTGTATTACATATAGAGGACATCTCTTTCTGCAATACTTTTTCATTTGAAGGGTTTATATTCGTCTCACTGAGACAGGATTCTGAATCCCTTGGAGGTTCATTTTTCTCCCTTATTCATTCTCACACTCCAAATTTTATGGTAACATTCCAATTTGGTTTTATAAGTGGATAAACAATCCATACCAATCAACATGTCATAAGATCCTAGGGGAAGTATGTTAAGGGTCGCTTGGGTGGGAAATCCATCCATGATCAATTAGCAAGCTGGTATGACCTCTGCTACTTTTCTTTTGGTTCTAGTGGCTAGTTATACCAACCATGTCTTAACATTTCTAACTGGTTATAGTTTACACTTATCAACAATCTTAGGGGTCACATAACTCAAATTAGAACCAGGGTCAATTAAAATAGAAACTAGACGGTTGGCGATCATACCTTCCATCTCCACCACTAAAGTTTGGTGGTTGACTTGTTTATTATCCAAAGCTGCATAAATCCATTGCATGATCCTAGCCACATAATTGATTGTGGTAGCTTCTTGGATATTGTAGACTCTCCTAATGTTCTGTTGTCTATGTGGACAATCCCTCAATAGATGTTCTTCTCCACAACCCCAACATTTCAAGGGTTCCTTATTTGGGTTATCAGTCTTTCCTCGGGTTGATCCAAAAGGTTTATTTCCACTCTGGGAGGGGAAATTTTCTTGATACACACTTCGGGTTGGAAGTCTCATCCTAGAATCCTTCCTATATTTCTTAAATCTAGAGGATTTAAACCCCTTCTTGAATCTCGAACTACTCTTCTTCTTCCAGTCCTCGTGGGGTTCTATCTAACTCCTGAACTGTTCATAACAATACCTTGCCTTTTGGATAGTGTCTTCTAAGGTCTTTGGCTTGTCAAACTCAATCATGTTTCGGTAGGTCTGAGTTAACCCATTGGTAAATCGTTGCACCTCATGAAATTTTCAACTTTTTGATACTTGAGATCTAAAGTTGTTTTTCTTCCCCTTCCGAAATCTTAAAAGTCTGGAAATCTTGTTGCCTTAACAGAAATGCTTTGCCCGCTTTCAAAACAGAACCATTCTCGGAGATATGTTCGCTCTTTTGTTTTGTTTCGGTGTCTGGCAAGGCGAACACTTTAAATTTTGAATTCACAAGTCCCGAGTCGCGAAACGCTGAACTCGATTCTTAATTTTCACCCAAGGCGTTAACTAGGATAAAATCTTTAACCCATGATTAGACATCATCGGGGTTTCGCAACTTGGCACCCGTCAGACATGAGTTTTTGTTCTTGCAGCTCCGATAGCCGAGAACGCGCTGATTTTGTGATAACTTTGGTCAGACACTAAGGGTAAAAAAAACTAACCATGGTTAAATTTGGTTCTCGACGCTTCGTCACTCGGCACTTTCTTTCATCGAGTTAAGGTATCCAAAACTCCGATTCGCAAAGTTGTGACATAATTATAGCGAGATTAATTAGTCGCTTAATCTGAGATTTCCTTCTCTTAATTAGAGCCTTAATTATCGCCACATCGCGATATCGCAACTCGGCATATCATTCTCCCAAAAGTTTGTCTTCGAATTCCCGAGTCGCAGTATGGCGATTAAGTTAATTATGTAATTAGGGATGCGCCAAATCACATTTGCCGTTAATTACGTTAGGATCAGCACTCGCAGTCTCGCGAGTTGAAGAGTCAAAAAATGAAAAGGAAATTCACGATGCAGCGAAAAGCGAGAAAATTATTTAAGTCGTTTAAAATTTGTAATTTTAAATTAAACGAGATTCGTCTCGCGCATCGAGGTTGGCACTCTTCACGAGGTATTTACTTGCTCTCCATAACCCAACTACCTATAAATCCTCCGAACATTGATGGCATTAATGAGCAAATAGGGTAAAATTCACGAATAAACAAAATCGGATTTACGCAATAAATTGTTTCTAAATGACGATTTGACAGACTTATTTCAAAGGTATAAGGTTTTCAAATATAAACAGGAGTTTCATTTTATTTTAAACATTTCTCATAAGCGTATAGAGCACGCCTTTCTTCGAGGGAACTCATTTCCGCATGTATACACAGGTCTATTGCAGAAGAGCGAAAAAGAAAGCGTTAGCCATGGCTCCAAGAAGAGCAGCGAAAGCGGGTGTCAAGGTTGCAGCACAGGGTCCAGACAACGTCTCAGATACTTCTCCTCGGACTGGCGGCTCAGTAGACACATGGTCGAATATCTCAGATATTCTGAAATCCGAGTTGGTAAACTACCCAGACTCAGATGACGATGACATTGATATTGTAAGGGACGACCTGAACACTAAGTACAAGATAGTTGTTCAGTCGGGGATGCACCTGGTTGCAACCAGACCTCGGTTTCTCCCATACTACGACATGATCCAATGGGCATTAGATCACGTCGACTTACCCACTAGAACCATCATAAATGACCGACGGAACACGGTCAGGACTTTCAGACCAGAGCATATCCAGTCCATGTATAAACTCCCAACAACTTTTGAATATACATATGGCAAAGAATTCCTGGAAGAATTCAAAAAGAAGGAATGCGAGGAGTATGATAAAACCATGCTTGGTTTGATAAAAGATTGGGTTTCGCGCCCCGCGATATTCAGGGAAAATGACAAGGGCGTGTATTCAATTTCTTCGTTGGAGCCACAGTATAGGTATGTGGCGATGATGACATGCCGACTTTTCGGATGGGAGGATACCGCGCATTTTTACATCCAGTGGGTACCTCTCATCTTCCGGGTAGCAGAAGGTTCCTCATTTAATTGGGTGAAAATGCTCTCCGACAGTATGTTCAACAGGATCACAGAATACCGGGAGAAAAAGGAAGCAGGGAGACCATCTGGATTCTTCATGTCCGCGTATATCATGGATGCAATATGCTCTATGACGCCTTTCCCTTTAATGAATTGGGCTTGGAGTCCATCCGAAGAAAAAACTGTGCATGAGTACCACGATAAGCTGTGGGAAAATAATGCAAATAAGTTTATTTATGAGATTTTTAACTGGGTGATGGTGCCCCTGCACCTCACCATTTTTGGTCTTTTGCCACCCCGCATCTCGGATGGCATTGCTGCGAACCTGAGCAGTATCGCGGACTGGTACATAGAAGAATAATTTTCCTATTTTAGAGTTTTCAGAGCTCCCGTTCCTCCTCTGGCACTCCCACAATTTATCCCCGACAAACTGGCATGTCGCGAGATTGCTCGACAAACAGTGATCGGCGACGTGAGCAAAGAACTGAAAGCATCAGCAAAGAAGGTATGGTCGTTTTTCCCTATCCGTCTTAATTCCTATTCCTTATTAGATTTCGGACATGCTAAGGCTAAAGCTGCGACCTTAGAAGGCTTGAATTTGGCCTATATCAAATATAAAAGGCATGATCCACAAAGGATTGTAAGCACCCATTTGGGAAATTGTGGATTAAAGAGGTTCGAACACGAATGCTCACCCTCGGATGATGTTTTCCGAGGGGCGAGATCCTATCCAGAAGTACAATTCTGAATCAGATCTCTAGCGCCTGAAGACAGGGATTCTGTTTTAAAATTTCAGAAGAATAGGAAAAAATGCCTCCCCGTTGTGCTGGGAGGTTTGGGACTTTCCAATGATAAAGAAAAGGAGGCCGAAAGTTCTGAGGGGCAAACTTCTAATCCCGAAAAATGTCGGGAAGGGGAGCAGGAGAAGAATCCTGAGCAGGAAAAGAATCCTGAGCAGGAGAAGAGTCTTGAAAAAGAGAAGAGTCCCGAGCAGGAGAAGAATCCTGAACAGGGGAAGAATCCCGAAACAGAAAAAGAGACAACTGACCCACCCAAGGAACATGGTCCAGAGGTGGAAATGAAAAACACTGACCTGCCCGAAACTCAAAATCCAGAGACAGGGACAGAGACGAAGACCCCCGATCCTCCGAAAGAGCAGGACTCACTCACCACACCAGGGAAGGTGGAAAAGTAGATCGGACAACCCATCACCTCTGTCACACCCTTGCAGTCAGCACAGGGAGGCATTAATGAGGGATGGATTTTTGGTGAAGAACTAAGGCCTATAAGGGAAGAGGAACTCCCCCCTAATGATTTCTTTTTTGACGGAAAAAGAAAAGCTGTAGTTAAGTAGGAATTTCATCAAGAAGGAGAGTCCACTGTTAAAAACTTCAAAGTGATGACCGATGGGATGAACAAAAGGAAAGATGAATTTTCCACAGAGATTGCAGGGACGTTGGGAGCATACGCGACGACAAATCAATTCTCGGTCGCGGCGTTAAAAAATCAGCTCAAAGCAAAGAATCGACTGATCAAGACTCTTGAAGCCCGAATAGCTTCGGCTGCGGAAGATGTTAAGAGTCAAGCGAGTGGAGCAATAGAGCTGGCCCAATTGGCCGATAAGAAAGAAATCGAGGTCCTCAAGACCAAGCTGGAACAGGAAAATTCAGTGATCCAAGATGGTCGGGTGCAGTCCGGCCACCAGAGGGATACGATCACACAATTGCAGGCTCAATTAGAGGTCGCAGAAAGCAAGGTGATTAACATCGAGATTGTTAAATCCCGAGCAATCGACATTCGGAGCAGGGTCTCTTCTGCTCAACGGAGTCTACTAAACAAGATAGGGGAGTTTCGAAAAGATTGCTTGTTAATGAATCAGTTTTCTGAGAATCTGATTGTCAAGGAAAGAAATGCAGAAGTTGCTCGGGTCATCTTCCAGGAAGCAGTAATAGCTACCAATAACAGGTTTTCAGCAGGGACCCCTGGGCTCTCCATTGCCAAACAGACTAGGGGTAATATTTTGCTAAAGAATTGGGAGCATGATATTACTTTAAGCAAGGAGCAGGCACAAAAAGTGACGAATTCACTAGAAGAAACCTTCAAAGTCATAAATGGTGAGCTGATAGGGATGGAGAGTGGAGGAGACACAGAGATACTAAGGCAGATGAATATGGAGCAGATCTCCCTCGACATGAAGGAGAAAAATGAGAGAAATTTGACGGAAATATCTAAGATGGATAGGACAGACATGGCTCAAATTGATGAGCATATAATTCAACCCAGTACACAACTCGGCACCCTTGATATTGTTGATGCATATATGGGAAATAAACTTCCACAATTAGCTCGAGAGTGCTATCTTGCCGAAGCCATTTGTCAAGCAGAGCCATCACAGCTTGTATCCCAATTCATAGACAAATGTAGGATATGCACTGAGTCTATGCAGAGACAAGCACCTGGCACTTCTTGAAAATGGAGTAGAAGAGATGGAGTGATTTCTCTCCTAACAACTGCCAAACGGAACCGCCACAGCTTGTATCCAATTTTACAGACAAATGTATCATATTGCACCGAGTCACGTAAAGGAAGCACCTGGCACTTTTTGAAAACAGAGTATGAGGGGGCAAATTTGTATAAATAGATCAGAAAAAGAAGAACAAAAGGTTGGGACCTTTTTTGGGAGTGATTGTAATAGATTTTCTGCATTCAAGAAGTTAATACAAGCAAATTTGAAGATTCCTAATTCCGTCACGATTGTGTTACAAGTTTGTTCTGTTATGTTTTTTGTTTCTTTTCATTTTTCTCTACATAATTGATGTGTATCACTATAATTTAGTACAACCACTACTATAGTGAAAGGATTTCATCATTCTGTAATTGTTTCTTGTCTTTCCTCTGCACCAGCTATCAGCGGGTGTAAGACCAATTTACATTTACAGAATCATATATTTATTTACACTATATCAATTATGTCTGTGTTAGTTTCTTCTTTTATGTATGTGCAAGTTTTCTATTGACTGGAACCTTACGCTATCCACAGTTAAACGTTTTTCTCTCACACCGCATCTTTTTATAAAAAATAACATAGTTACGGGAAAAGGCCTTTAGTTTGTGTTTTTATTTCATTCTTCGCGCAAAAGTCTCTCTTCACTTCAACCAAATTGAACAGCGTTGAAACCTCTCGTTAAATCATTTCGTACTGGTGATGTTTTCTCAATGACTATCCCTGTAGCCACTCAACCTAATATTCAACCCGGACTCTCTAATCAGAATCATATCGCTTTAAATCTTTTCAATACAATACTCATAACTGCCAACACCCGAGAAGAACTTGAACGTTCATGGGCAGCCGTTGAACGTGATATAACTGCTCAAGAGCAGTTGGAAGCTAGATGACGAGAATGTAGAAACCTTCATTAGTTTCCTACATCGAAGGTTAATATATATCTTCGTATTTATCTTTTACATACTTTCGGATGCCTTGACACTGTACTTTAAGCCTTAGTACAGACTCAGGGACAACAGGTACAATGCATGAGTATTAGATATTTTTAGTCAATTGGTACCATGCAAGACATGGAGTCCAACTATGGCCTTTCCTTGATCTTGATTCCAATTTCTTCTTGGAATTTGTGTCTTCGTTGTGTTACTCTAATATCTCCATGCATCATACATTTATTTTATTCCTCCATGTTCCTCCATATTGGTTTCCTCTCTAGTTGCATGTTGATCCATAGTGATGTTTTTTATGCTCGTTCCCTTTCCTTGATGACCGATATTTCTTTGAGTGGTACAGGGGGTGATATACAATAGCCTTAGCTATTGGTTCTTCTTTCTTTGACTTTCAACGTGTGGTTCTTTTGAGACACTTAGCTCCTTATCTTCTTCTTCCTATTTAAGCCCTTCTTGGGGTTTCTCTTCAAGTACTTCTATAGGCTCTTCTTCTTACTGAACCCTAGAATCTTCATCTAATGTGTCATTAGGTATTGCAATTTGTTCCCTTGCAAGGACTTCTACATGTGCCTGCTTGGGCCCTTCCTATTTAATAAGAGAAATATCATGCAATGCAATTTTATTTTTTGTGTACCAAAGTTTCAAAAAATTCTTTTGCACATTAATATTAATTGTACCAATTGATTCCATCAAAGGATATCCAAAAACAATATCCATATCATCCATATTATTAGCATAAAAATATGAATGAAACACATATTTATTCATGGTAATCTTCAAATATTTAAGAATTTGAATATTTTCACCCTCAACCCATATTCTTTGAATATTCATCGCAGGTACTTGCAATCTTTTAGCCAAGTTAACATTGATGAATTTATGCTTTCTACTAAGGTTTATAGAAAAAATAATCTTCTCTTGTTGAATACCTCTATGAACCTATAATGTGAAGTTCTCACATGAAAATAAGTCCTTATTTATCTTCTTATCCTTCTTCCAACATGAAATCACCAAATAAGTGCTTCATCTCTTAGATGACTATACATACCATCTTTCCAAATCATTGGCTATTTTAACTTCACCCATTTTATATATTCTTCAATACTAGGGCCATCATTTTTCCTTGTAAAATGCATCTTCCTTTTAAAAACCCAAAAATAGAACTAGGTTTTATAGAAAATCATGTACTTTTCAATGGAGCTTCTTTATGTAGTTAGGGTTTGAGACTGAAAATGTAAAATGATCATAACTTCTACTCTACTTATCAAATAGGATATTATGACCCCAATTTTGAAACTCCTCAGCTTCTTTGGATCTACTCGCATTGGTTTGACTAAAATTTGTACCCTCTATCAAAATATATCCAATCTACGAAATTCACATTCGTCACCAGAAAAAATCCTTCGAAAAAAGCTGGTTTTAAATCAACAATTTCTCCACTTCATGGACTACATTTTGGACAATTGTTTTTTGAAATTGGGTATTTTTTCAATAGGAATTCATATACATCGCTAGTTTCTTCAAATTATGCTAAAAAAAATTATAAATTGATATATATTATGTCGTCCTCTTTTTTCTATAAATAATCTACAAAAAGAAAAAACATTCTCCCACTTTATGCCCCAAAAATTCTCCCACTTCATACCAAGGAAATATCTCTAATACCACTTGTAGAAAATCTTGATAGATAAAGGGATTTGAACCATAAAAATTCATAGATAAACCCTTAAACACCAAAGATATCCAAACATTCACCATGAACAACAAAATAATATAAAGAGAATAACCCTTAAGTTATGGTAACAACACCAAATACTCCTTATGGAAGGAATCATTCCACAAGTCATGCTTGCTACAACACAATACAAACCAACACATCCAATGAAATGATACACATGTGTATTTATACTTTATCATGAGTATTCTTAGGGCCCTATGCCAACTACCCCTTATTATTATCTTATTTCCTTTTAATTACATAGTGGGCCTATTTGATTACTATGGTCACATTACATTTAGTATTCCCTTGGGTATCTCCCTAAGTACATTACATTGTTCTTTTCATTGAACATGTAGAACACAAAAGAAATAGAAGAAATACATATCAATGGTTACCATTCCAATGTTGGGAAAGGTGAGAAGTATTATTCCCTGCTATATTTAAAGGCATATTGGTTCCAATTGCAATTAAATCTTTAGAGACTAGAGTTTCTGAGGTTCAATTTCTAGTTCCCATGATAATTTTGGTCTTCCTTACCACTCGATTCCACCTAACTTCAATAACATTTAAAACCTAGGGACATTTAGCATCTAGGGTGGCCTATGTGGGATGGGTCATTGTAGACTTGAGCACTGACATGAGTGGATAGTCAAGGATATAGTGATCCAGGATTTAACACCAAAAGTATTAGTCAGGCATATTGATGTAATAGATAGGCTATGAAATAACTCTATTCCCTGTCTAGATGATCTTGAATTCCGTAAGATACTTCGAAAGGTTCACCTTAATGCAAACATAATGTTGGGATCTAGGGTTAAATAACCAATGAGGATTATGAAAATTGAAACCCCCTAAGGGAGGTGAAATATGTTATAGGGATAACCATCATTGCAATGTGAATTTAACCCAAACTAAGAAACATAAATTAGGGGATTTTTCAATCAAAAGGTCATGAGACCAGGAAGAAAATGCAACCAAGGTTTTCTTGCAAATATAGAGGCCTCAAAATAAGATTCCCAATATGGGTGTAGTGCCAACCTTATGGCTCTAATGCTTCCATGATCAAAATCCTTGAATAACTTCCCTAAGAGAAACATCCCAACAAAATACCCCAGAATGGAAACTGCCCAAAACTTTTTAATTAGAAATCATATTCAAATTTAGAAAAATCAATATTGGGAGGATGGTTATTACCTCATGATAAACCATTGGAACAAATTTCAAAGTATTCTAGGGTTCCATGACCACTTTCTACACCAGTGACAAATCCAAATGAAGTAATGGCATTTTCAAGCAGTGAGGAACCTATAGTAACCTGACCAACTTTATGACCCAATGATGACAACCTCATTATCCAACCAATAAATTCAATGTGAAAAGATAGGCAATAACTCTAAAACAAACTTAAATATCGCAATCCTTTAGACCATAAAAAACTTGGTTCCTTTTCTATGCATATGGATTTGATTGTAGTCTCAATTGACACAATAAACATTCGAAACACATAATTTGTATGAAATGAATGAAATTTTGTATTTTCATTATACTTTTTGAGACCCCTATTTCCATGTATAATGTTTTGTCTTTACTAGACATCATGGTAAAATTTTGAAGCAATTTATAGTAAATCTACTAAATAATTCCAAAAAAACACCTCAAATATTTTGATTTTCCTGAAATTTGTTTTCCAATTTAACAAAGTCAAATAGTTCCAAGTTAGATTTCAAACACCCAATATAATAATTTGATTCTAAAATTATATCAAAACTAGCTTTAGAATACTATATTTAGAAATCTCAGATAGCATGATGACCTTCGCACATGGCATAATCGGTCTTGTTGAATCAATAAAGGGGTTTATTATGCAAAAAATAATAATAAAAAGGAGGGGAACTATAGGCACCATAGGTGCCACACAGAAAAACATTTGCACCACTTGTGCCATTTACTCATCTTAGACTCTTATGCATGCATGGGAAGTAGTGATCAACCTTGTCCATGAAGTGCTTAGCCAACATAAGTAAGAAGGTGATACTCATGATTTTTCTTACTAACACTCAACCTATATACAAGCAATCCAAAATGACCTAGTGACTTTTACACCTAGATCAACAAGGGGTTTATTATGGATTTATTGTGCAAAACTAAATGGTCAAAAAGGAGAGGCATGAGGTTTGTCAAATGCACAAATAGACCAAATATGTGTGCTAATTGTGCCATATAGATCAAATACTTATGTCATTTGCACAACATCGAATTTTATGACAATATGAGTAATGCACCTTACCCATGCAAAATTTAATTGCCATAAGTAAGAAGGAGACAAATCTTCTTACCAATATTCAATCTACATAACAAAATCTAGATTACCTAGTGATTTTCACACACAATATCATTGAGTCTAAATAATCAATTTGAAAAAAAGGTTTAAGTAAATAGTTTATCACTACATACACCACACAAAGAAAACATTTTGTACTACATAAATCAAATATATGTACCCCTTGTGCCACATAAGTTGTTATGTATGCATAGGGAGTAGCCAATTACATCCATGCAACACTAAGTCCACATAAGTAAGAAAGTGACTTAAATATTCTTACTAATACTTAAAGATCCCCAAGGGCTTGATGACTTTCACACATAGTATCATTAGGCTTGGACAATCAATCATAAAGGGGTTTATTACCCAAAACTAAATAGTGAAAACGAAACACTATGACATACTCTACTCATGTGCCACATAGACCCAAAGACTCATGCAAAGTGTACCATATTTATTAAATATATATGGATATTGATGATGACAACTCTCTTCTAAGATCACTAAGTTCTATCAAACAAATCAAAGAAGCTAAATCAAATATTATTCTTCATAGTACCATTTTTATATTTATATTTAAATATGGTGGAAATGAAAATATCACCCAAGTATTATGATGATTTTCATTTAAAAATAATAATTAAATTAAAGCAAAATTTTAATGGATGGTATTCTCAATTCAATATCTTATATGTAATATTTAATAAATATAAGTAAAAACGTTTATAGTCATCTCAGTTATATGTGACAAGCAAATCCCAAATAAACGTACTACTCAAGTTTTGAGTGGACTGCCATGGAACTGAATTTTTTAATTGTAAGTGCCACCTCAGCTCTTATATCCCAAATAAACTTACTACTCATGAAGTTTTGAGTGCCATGGAGTGCCATGGAACTGAATTTTTTCATTGTAAGTGCCACCTCAGCTCTTATTGGATTCCATATCTTGTTGGGAGGCCACCTGCCTCGTGAATGACATGTAAGAGAACCATGGATGGCAAGATATCTCAAATAATAGCTTGCTTACTCTGTAATACCTCTCTGTTTATGGTTGACTACAGTGAAACGGGGATTTCATGAAGTTTCAGACAAGAAACGTGGAAGTTATGATGAAATAGAACTCTCATTAGAAAGGTCTGCAAAGGTTTTGTGTGTCATTCCGCACGAGCCCAAAGTTTGTGAAATTGTTGAGCAGGGACGCCATGAATGGGTTGAAGGAAAGAAACACGTTATGTAGAGTGAATAGAAATGGAAAAAGGCGGGGTTAAAATGGTCGAAAATCGTTGAGGGGTTGGAGGAATCATGCAGCGAGCGTGTTTGACATTGACCGATCAGCTGCCGTGGATGCCTCGCTGGAAGCCACGTGGCGAGCCCGATTGTTTGTTACGTCCCGCCACTCTTCAACAACAAAACCACTCCTCTCTTTATAATGGCGGTCTTTGCTTTTTTTTCATTGCAGTACTGGTAGGTTGTTGTTGATGGTGGTGGTGGAGGAGAAAAAAAAAATGGAAGGGCTTATGGAATTCTCCGCCTCCAAATTCTTCTGCCCCGCTCCCGCCTCCGCCTCGCCGACCAGGGCAGTAATCAGCCTTGAACGTCTGTCTCTTGACGAGAAAAGTCTCTCCGGCGAAACCCGCCCACCGGCGATCAGGACGCTCGAGAGCACAAAGAGCACGGACTGCAGTGAATTAATGTCGTTGAATCAGGCTCCGATGAAGAGCATCCAGACTCCGGGTTCCGATTCTCATCCCATGGTGGCTGATGCCTGGGAGAATCTCCGGCGGTCGCTCGTGTATTTTCGCGGCAAGCCTGTGGGCACCATTGCTGCGTCGGATTCCAACGAAGAAGCGCTGAATTATAACCAGGTGGGTATTCTGAACTCTTTATATTGGTGTTCTTTTTAATGGGAATCGAACCGGCGCCCAACTGACTGGGCGATAGCTTTTTTTCAGGTTTTCGTGAGAGATTTTGTGCCGAGCGCCCTGGCGTTTCTGATGAACGAGGAGCCTGAGATTGTGAAAAATTTTCTGCTCAAGACGCTGTATCTCCAAGGGTGGGAGAAGCGGATTGACTGTTTTACGCTCGGGGAAGGAGTCATGCCGGCTTCTTTCAAGGTCCTGCACGATCCCGTTCGGAATGTGGAGACTCTCATTGCGGATTTTGGAGAGAGCGCGATTGGGAGAGTAGCACCTGTGGATTCTGGATTTTGGTGGATAATTCTTCTGAGGGCGTATACGAAGTCTACCGGAGATCATTCTTTAGCTGAAATGCCTGAGATACAACGGGGAATGCGGTTGATTCTGAGTCTCTGCCTGTCCGAAGGATTCGATACGTTCCCCACGCTCCTGTGCGCGGACGGCTGCAGCATGATTGACAGACGAATGGTAGGATGACTAACGTAAACCCCATCTTCTGCTTCAATTTCACAGAATGGTTTGGTTCTGGATTTCGTGAATCTTTCATGGCGTAGGTATTTTGATATTTGCTTCAATCTCTTTGTTTTTCTGCTTCAATTTCACAGAATGGTTTGGTTCTGGATTTCGTGAATCTTTCATGGCATAGGTATTTTGATATTTGTTTTGATGATTTTA
>JASDQU010310129.1:23989-39978 GCA_032191745.1 Picea mariana | reverse complement strand
ATCTTTTTGAAAATTTTGAAGAACTTGCAGATGCGATGTAAAGTTGCACTGAGGACAGTGCAAAAATAAGGGGAGGGGGATTGTAGTGTCCCCAAGGCCGAGCCCCGTTATAGATCATGATATATACAATGAATTGTAAATTTGTTCTATAGGCTCATGAGACAAGTTTTGTATAATCCGGAAGGCTTATGTGTTTGTTAGGCTAGGAAGCCTAAGTGTTTGAAGGCTAGGAGCTTGTTGTTGTACTTGTATGTATGCAAAATAATCAATAAAATATAAACACCGCCAGGTGCAGACCGACGACGATGAATGAGTGAAGGGGAACTGAGCATCCACAGAGTGGGCAAGGAACTAGGGGCTGGAATGTGGGAAAGGGGCTGAGTGCGGAGCCTAGGGGCTAAGCCTAGGGGGGCCTTAGGCCTGGAATAATATTTTAATATTATTTCCTAAAAAGCCATGTGCATATTATTTTATCCTAAGTTCCTAGCAAAAAGGAAAGGCGTGTACAGGGAGCCATGCAGATGGAACGCATGCAGTTCCCAGGGTGACAAATGTCCACCCTGATGCATGCAAATAAAATAGAAAGGAATAGCCATGGGGGAGGGGAGGAAAATATCTCGCATTCCATTCGACCCGACTGCCCTGAGCAGGAGCGGTATGAGCCAGTCTGTAAGAGACCTCGTGTATGTCTGTTATAGGGAGGAATCCTGTGTGGGGTGCTGAAGAATGCATGTTTACCCTTGTTTAGAGCCGTGGAGTCTGTTTGTGAGGGAAAAATAGTGTGTGCATTCCCTGAATGAAACTTCCATGTCAATTTTGGGAAGAGTCTCTGTTTTCCCAGGAAAAGATGAGCAAGCTTGTGCGTGGAGCCCTATTCTGAAATCTTGATGGTGAGAACATCTTGTGACTACTGAACCGGTTCTTGGGAAGCCTATGTCCATTTTCCCTTTGTTTGTTGTGGCACGCAGTTATGGACTGCGTGAGGCTTGTTGGCATGTGAGCGACTCCCTCCAGGTGAGAGAGTGCACAGAGGAAGGAGAGAGCTCTTGGAAGGAACCTTGTAGCTGCCACAAAACCTGAAGACTTCTAGTCTGGTCTATTCCTGTAACCCAAGGTAAGGGAGACTAGCAGCCGAAGGATCGTCCAGGTGACAGAGAAGGTGCACTCTCGTGGGGTGGGACAGGCATGTGGGGAATGAGGGTCTGTGGGCAGTGAGCTTGGGAGATTCCTGGGAGAGCATTCTTCTTGGTGGTTGTGTGTGACTGAATTGCCTGTAACCTCAGCCTGAGTTTGGATTCCTTGCCCTTGGGTGGAGCTCAGTCCTAGCTTGGGGGTGACCCACTGTTGAGTTGTGGAGCAGTGCGGTCTACGGCTGGGAGGTTCGTGGAAGGACTACATTTGGTTGGTGGATTTCTCCATTGTCACAAGATAAGTATCTAATTATATTTTTACCACATTTTATCATGATTGTACTGGATCTGTTATCATGTTTTCCATTGTGTAAATGAATTACTGTTGAAAGCTATGGATTGTCTAATTATAACAGTAACTATATGTTTATTCTAAGAATTAAAATGTATCTCTTTGTTGTTACGCATGTGATTATACAATTATGTACTTTTTTATGTAAAAGCCCATGTAGAGATTGGTTAGCAAGAGTTTTGAAAGCCTCAGTAGTGAAAAGTGACACTACAAGTACCTTGAAATTTTGGAGGAAGGCGTAGCGACGTCGGACCATAGGAGGACATATTCTCTAAGGAAGAACGGATGGTCGGGATTCTCTGAGGAGAAATCATGAAGTCCTGTGAGCCATTCGATCTCACAAAAGAGCAAGGGAGTTACCGCGGGTATGCCTAAAGGTTCTAAGCTCAGGAGGAGTAGGATCGTATATCCAAGGCACAAGGGCCATCGGATTTACACGTGGATTCCTATATCAGGGTTTTGTAGGTTGAAGTCCCATAAAATTTGCAACGGGAATTGCGATATCACAAAACATGAAGTCTTGAAAGCTAAAAGGATTGTGTGGGCCATAGAGGAGACAACGAGTGGATAGGTGGCTCACTCTCGACAAGAAGTCAATTCAGTTGACCGTTTCGGGGTTTCGTGGGGTGAAGTCCCGAAACCTTGGCATTAGGATTCACGATATGGGGAAGTTCGAAGTCTCGATGTAGTAAAGGGGTGTTGAAAGGTCAACATTGTGAGTGGGTTGAAATTTTTGAAAATCAGGTTTCGGGAATCGCGGGAACAAGTTGCTTGACACTACGACCACCGAAATCGCGATAAGGAAAGGTTTGAAAGAGAAAGAGGAAGGGTTGGCATTGACTATTTTCGGGTTTCGGAGATTGGAACCAAGGCGCTTGACCAACATATTGTCAAAAGTGCGAAGTCTGATCTCCGGTAGTGCAAGGGGGAAATTCTTGAAGTTGATTGTGGGTGCAGATTTCCCGAAAGCGAAATAGAAGAGCATTTTAGAGTTGTTTGGGCCAAGGAGAGAAGAACGATCCTATTGACATGGACCTTCCGACCTGTGGGTTCTGGAGGGGGGCGTGCATCATCAAAATACCTTTTAAATTCTCTCCAAGTAATCTTATGTTCATCAATGTGTCATACATGCACAAACTATTCCCACTGCATTTATGCATTTCCTTTGAAATGGTAAATGAAAATTCTCCCTTGTTCCTATGAAGATCAATTCTACAACTTAAAGCACTTCCTCATTCCTATAAGCCATTTTTCCACATCCTCATCCTTCTTGTGCTTACCATCAAATTTAGGAGTCTTGATTTTATTCATTTCTCCCTGTAGCTCATCCACCCTAGACCTCTTCTTATGCTTCTTAAGAGGGGATGGGATTGAACTACAATGTGATCTCCTAAATGAATTCCTTGGAGAGTGATGGTGATTCCTTCCAATAATTATTTTCCTTCTTCCATCATCATGATACATATGACTCCCTAATTTTCTTGACTCAATATCCTTATCCATATTATTCTCTATTTTTTGCAATCTCTGCATTAAATTGATTTTGAATCCTTATTGTTGCTCAGATTACATAAGCCTCTCAATATCATCCTGGTAACTTTGGAAATCATTTTGAAACAAAATTATGGTTTCTTTAAATTTAATTCTTTCTTCCTTGCCCTCTCCATGTCCATTTGAATTTGTACCTTCATTACCCATAATGACATACACCCCTATGATCTCATCTTCATGGATACTAGCCCTTTTTCCATATTGCATGCCTTCCTTGATTTTGAACTATGTGTTGATCGTTTTCTGATCATTTTTTTTAACTATGAAAAATGTGTAGGAAACAAGATTTGTTAGACTAGATAATTATGAAATCTATAAAAATACTATGCACAATTAAGCTCCATGAGTGCATCAAAATTCATTCTTTTGATTCATGGTGAATTTAACAATCCAATTCATTATTTATGGGTGGAAATATGTGTTTTTTTGTCTAATTTCTTTCCAATGCCTACTTCCTTGCTCAATTTCGAGTTTTGAGCAGAAAATTATGATCATTTGACCAATACCCATGAATTCCTTCTATTCACACCTCAACTAGGTGAAATTACGAACCATATATATGCATATTTGTACTTTATCTTTGTGCTTTTGGAAGGATACCAACTGGGTTCCTTCATCATCTTATTTTGGAATTTTTTTCCAAGTTTCACCTCTATCTGGGTTGTGGGCTGCTAGATACAACCTGTTGAAGTTTCAAGACAATTAATATTTTTTTCATTGATTGCTATAGACACCTTATATGCCCTCTTATAAATTTTTAATTTCTCTAGAATATTAATTTGTAACATCCTCGTCCAGCCATGTCGGGCCATGCTATGCCAGAGAACACTTACTTTCTCTCATTGCAGAACATGCTGTAACAAACCCAACATTATACTGAGCTATGCCACATAAATTTTTCGAACTGCATGCAATTAAATTATATACACACAAAGCTCTTGAGGAAACATATATATAAAGAATAACAGACAAATAATTTACGTAAATGAATGAATTCATACTGAAATAATAGTAAACACAAGCATGCAACATATATGGGAAATACTCATAAACATACAGACAGTTGTAATCATACATAGGAGAAACCCATAAAAATAAGCACGTAAATAACAATGCAACATGTAAATTTATCACACTATTGACACTTATCTTTGTAATAATATCACCAACTACGTCCAGACCATCCACAAACCTCCCAGCCTTAGACCACACTATTCATCACTCTCAACAGTGATTCACCCCCGAGATGGGACTAAACTCTACCCAAGTAAAGGGATTCCTAACTAGGCTAAAGGCTCATAGACAATAGGAAAGACTCTGTCTCAAGTTCTCACTCAACTGACATCCTACAGTCCCTCATTCCCCACATGCCTATCCCACCCCAGGAAGTGTTCCCCTTCTCTGTTCAACAGTCCCTAGGCTACCCCACTTCCCTTATAGGGCTTCAGCAATAGGCCAGAGAAGAAGTCTCAGATCCCTACAGCTGTAGTTTAGCACCTTCAGGAAATCAATTCGCAAACAATTCTCTCATCCAGAGAGAAATTGCTCGAGGGCCTGACAACCTGCCTCTTTAGTATCTCATGGGCCTGACAACCCACTTCTTTAGTCCAACCCCCAATCTAACAACTACAAAAACATATATGGCTCTTGATACAGGTTCAGGTGCAGTGATAGGAATGTATGAAGGATAACTGACTACGTGAGTGAAATGGTCATGAAATCATGTCTGGATGATGGATGGAATGATGGAACTAATGATAGGGAATGGAATAAGTCCCAAAAATATGTATGCATGTCCCCAACTTGACACTTGTCATGTTGGGAGCTACTTTGGCCCACTTGGCCCCAACTTTAGAACTTAGGATAAAATAATTACCCATACTTTATACTTTAAGAAATATCAATATAATATTCCTTTTTGTCTTAAGCTCCCTAGCTTATCCCTTTTCCTTAACTTTTAGGCCCCTCCCTTTTCCTAACCAGTGGATTTTAGTCCCCCATCTCTTTTATCATGGTTGATCTACACACATCAATGCATTTTATATTAAATATGATACATGTACAAAAATAGGCGCACTGGCCTTTGTATATATGTTATGTTTTATAGGCTGGTGAGCTAGTTATTATAAGCTAGGATGATTATGTTTTGATTAGGCCAGAGAGCCTCGCTGGCCTCATAATCACACACACTTAATATGCTGTGCATGGTATCTTGGAATGTGCACACTTCATCATTTCACTCCGCAGTACATGTGCACACTATGCCATGGAATGTGCATACAAAATGATATCAAACAACTCACTAGCTTAAGTAAATTTTCATTTACATTACAATTGGGTTCGACCTAGGGATATTACATAATTGTTCTCCATGGATGTCATATATGGCTGAATACATTTCCATAGACTACTCTTGTTCCTCAATCCGATTCAAGAGTAGGAAGTTATGGCCTTCGGAATTTAACTAGGTATTAAAATTTACACTCCACTTTTGGACTATAACTCTCTCATATGAACTCCATTTGACAAATGGTTTATACTATTAGAAATTGTTGTAATATCTTGTCATTGATGTCAAAGGATTGATGTCAAAGGGTTGATGTCAATTATTGTCTTAAAAATGTGTTTGTATCATTGATGTATTGATTGTTAGATCATGTGGTCAAGGATGTAATTTATGACAAAGAGATAATGTCATAAGGTGTCATAGTGATGTGTTGTCATGGGTTAATATTTTAGATGGATTGATGTATATATGGGTTGACGTAAAGGTTTATCATAGTTGTGTTAACATGTTTGATAGGAAGTAAAAAATGGATGAACTCCAAAGTTGTCCCTTTATGGTGAAATCCCTCATGGGAAGACACTTTGCAAAGTCCAAATAGTTAAGTGGTTGAGTTATCCTAGATATGTAGTTAAGGAAACCAAGTTTGGTTGAGTAATAATGTAATGAATATTAGTGAATTTTCAGGAGTGACTGTTCTAGATGGATAGTTCTCATCATGTCATTTTTGGTGATACGTGGAACGTCACATAGCTCCTCACGGTTCAAGAGTTATGGCCATGTGAAGTTGGAGAACCCTCATGAGTTATCTAGAAGCCCCTAGAAGGTCAAATAAGTCAAATTGTTCTAGAAGTTTGTAGAAGATGTTGACCAGTCAAAGTGTTTAGTCATGGGTTAAGTTGTTGAAATAACAAAATAATTAAAAATAAATTAATTACAACTAGAAGTGGAGAGTTTACTATTTGTAGAATAAGTGGTTATAAGTGGAAAACTGGTTAGAAGTGGGTTAGCCCCTAAAAGAAGGAATTTGGTTAAATTTGGTTCGAGGATAACCCCTAGAAGAAGCTACTTGGAGAATTATAAATAAGAGAGAAAGGGTATCTTATTGAGTGAATATCTTGAGCATATTGAAGATATATTTTGGTGGAAGATTCATTGAAGGTACTCATGGATGTATCAGACATTCCATAACTCTGAGGTTTGATGGTGAAAGTTTTAGAGGCTCAAAAAACCCTATTTTTCTGAAGTAGTACATAGGCTACAACGGTCCATGGAGTGTATGTACATGGGCTGAAGGAGAGAAGGGTGCATACGGTTTGGAAACGACATGAAAATATTGAGTAAGTGTTGGTGCTAGGTTCTTAAAGTCTGAAGCAAGTTCCTAAAATAGTAGTCTACTGGTTCAGATCTGCTACAAAAGATATGGTATGGTTATATGTTATCTTCATGCTTAGATTTTCTTATGGTATGGTGAATACTTGAAGAATTCTTTGTATGGTTGTTGTGATGTTTGGATATGGTATATGGTGGCTAGTTAGTTGAGAAGTTTTGTTCTGATTGAGAGATATCCATGATTTTTTACGCTGTATGCATGTGGAGCATGCATAGGTTATTGTATGGTGTATATTTCTTTATGGCTGGTATGGTACAATTTGAGCAGTGAAAGGATGATTGCAGTGACTGATTACTGGTGGATTTGTTAGAGGTAGAAAGGGTCTGAAGGGAATAAGTTGTGATGTTTTAGAAACCCTAGTTTCTTTAGGTGTACACAAGCTAACAGAGGGAAGGACGCATACATACGCGTGCTCCAATATAGTTAGATCATGTACATATGTAGGTTTCAGTATAAATGGGTCATGTACCTATTGACATATTGGTTCATGTACACAAGAAGGGTCTTGTACTTGAGGATTGGATTTCTGACATCCCATTTGGTGATGAGATCTGGACGTTGAGTCTTGTATTGAGAGTTGGTGTTGTTTTGGATTTGTTGCTATTTTCAGTTGATGCTGATAAAACCCAAGGATTGTAGTCTATAATACAAAAGAAACTTATACATATATCTTGTGTTCCTTGTGTTCTTTATGGTGATGGTTTATTGATGATGTTTGTTTTTTAGATATGTTTAAATACAAACAACTATTTGTAAATGAAATTAATGAATAATGAGTAAATGTCGATTCCTAACTAAGATGTTTTGTAAATAAGTGAAAAGAGATCAACACTAATTCACCCCCCCCCCTTTCGTTTTCGTCGGTGTGTTCAACAATTGGAATCAAAGAAGGCTTTTGGCACAGAGGCAGACCCAGGGTTCAACTTTAACAGTGCACCAATAAGTCCTAACTATTAGCCCTTTCAAAAACACCTGTGGAGAAGATGTAGTCTTACCTGAAGTAGAAATAAGGAGTTGCAGGACAGAGGTGTTTACAACTAGAGGAAATGCAAGTGGATTCAAAGGAACAAAACACAACAACCTATTTATTCTTTATCCCCTTAAAGCCTACTACGCGATCTATATCTCATATCTAACACAATGATGTAATAACAAAATATCATAAAGAAACAGAACACAACATCAATCACATAGGACAACAAGATATATGTGGTTCACCCTCTCCCTAGGGCTATGCCCACAAAACTATGTTTCTTGATATTATATGAAAAAATATAGTTCTCTCTATGCACTTAGCTTGTAGATCTCTCTCTCCTTCTCTTCTTCTCTCCCCTCCCTGTGCACCTAGTTGCAGGGTTGATCTTCGCACCCAAGTGAAGATCTTACAATACAAAAATATTCTCACAACACAATACTCTCCTTACACGACGACAATAATCACTTGACATCAAAAATAAAATCCTCTTTGAACTCAGAACCACCCCTCCCAGGTCCTCTAGACCTTTATTTATACATTACAATGACAAACGTCCAGGTGTCAAAACCATAGATCCAAAAACCCTAGATCCAAAAACCCTAGTTATTAAATGCTAAGCCAACTTGGCCCGCATTTTTCTTGGCTTCACAAGCCTACCTTTTCTTATTTCATGTGAGGTGCTCCAAAGAAACCGTTTATGAAATTTTTCGCTTACTGAGTTGTCCACAATCCACCTTCCTTGTTTATCTGTCTTCCTCGATCTTCTCATTCAATGACTCGTTTTCCCTTAATTTGCTCCTTCTTTTTTGCTTCTTTGACCATGTCAACCCAACCTCAGTCAATGTGCCTTCCACATAGTTTGTACTTCACCTTTCCTCCTTAGTATTCACTTTCTTCCATAACCAGGGGACAACAGGCCCCCAACACTTAGATGTGACTCGTCTCAAGGCACTGCAATTCTGAACCTTCTATTTACTTCGTCTTTAGACTGCACGAAGCACCCTGTGCTCTTTGTTATGTTCCTCCCTTATGCAGACTGTCTTTTCTGTGTCTAGTACCCAGTTTCAACTGCACTTCGTACCTAGACCCTTCTTCTTATGCTTTTACTGAGAGCTACGAAGCAGTTGGTTTTCATAGTACAATTTCAACCGGCTCCCATTTACCAAACCTTCCTTCCATTCTCCCTTCAAAGTATTCAACTGTGCAAATCCTCCCTCTGTAACATAGGCAAACTCATATAGAACAAGCCAATGTGTCCTGAACTTTCCTGGATGCTTCATGAACTTGTTGTCATATACCAATACTAGTTATACTTTCTTAAAGGATTTCTTCTTGAAATGTCTGTTGTGATAGGCCTTTTCTCATTCTTTTTGTACCTATTGGTGAAATCTTCCAATGAATATGTCTTCCTCTACTTCTACCAATTGCGAAAGTTTGTCTTGCACAATGCCTGTGCCATCTATATCTATGAATGCTATAATTCTTAGACTAGGAACCAAATATTACATAGGTACAACTGTTTCTAGGCCATATACTAGATTAAAGGGAGTCTGCATTGTCACCTTCTTGGAAGTGGTTATGTAGGCCCATAACACTACTGGTACCCTCAAATCCCAATCATCCCTATTTACACTGCAAATCTTCATCAGCACTGTCTCCAAGATTTTATTGAAATCTTTGAATATACCATTCACTTGTGGGTGGTAAGGTGTGCTCTTCTGATGGTGAACTTCAAATTCCTGATTCAAGCCTTCAATAGTCTTATTAATAAAATGTGTACCTTGATCACTCATAAGGATCTTCGAGCATCCAAATCTGGTTATGATATCATCAAATATGAATCATGCAGTTGTAGTTGCACTATAGTCCTTGAATGCTCTTGCTTCTTCCCATCTGGTCAAATACTCTATTGCAGTGATAATGTTCTCACTCCTATTTGCTTTCCTAGTGGGTTGATAGGTCCCACAAAATCAATTGTCCATTTCTCAAATCCCTGTAAAGTTAACTAAGGTGCTAAAGGAATCTCATTTCTTTTGGAAGGTTTCCCAAATATTTGGCATACATCACAGGCTTTGTAGTATTCATTAGCATCTTTGTGTAAAGTGGGCCACTAGAGGCCATCTCTAAGAACTTTCTGCATTGTTTCTTTCTCTCATACTTTGATCTTGCAATGCCTTCGTGTGCTTCTTCCTGAATCAATGGTATTTCTACCTCCATAACACATCTCCTCAAGATCTCATTAGGTCCCATTTTATAAATTTGTCCAACTATAAGTGAAAAATATGCAGCTCGAACTACCAATTGTTTCTTCTGAATGAATGTATATTCGTGAGGTGACATTCCTATTAATGGGAACTGGACTATCTCGACGAAGTGATCATCAGCCTTTTTGATGGATAGGAACTGTGCCTCTAATAGTATATCCTCCAAATTGGTAGGTTCCTCTCCATGTTCTAACCTAGACAAATGGTCAGGTCTCTTGTTCATTCTCCCTGGCTTGACCACAATATCAAAATCATATTCTTGGAATAATAGTAGCCATCTGCATATTCTTACACCCAACACTAGTTTGTTGAATAGATATTTCAACACAGAGTGATCAATGAACATATTAAAATGTCCTCCCAACAAGTAGTGTCAAAACTTTTGTAGCACGTAGACCATGGCTAAACCTTCTCTCTCAGTGGTAGTCTAATTTATCTCAACTATAGAGAGATAATTTATGCTAGTGGAGGCTAACGGATGGTCAATATCTCCTTCTCCTAGTTGTGATAACATTGCTCCTAATGTAATAGATGAAGCATCGACATGCACATGGAATTACTTACTGTTGTTTGTGGAGCTTGATTATCTTCCTGATTTAGAGGTCTTTTTTTTTCAGTCATGTTTATACCCCATCAAGTCTTTACACCCCAAAAGAATGTATACTCTTCCAAATAGGGGAGTGTAGAGGGAGGTTACCCCCTCTGTGGGGTCCGGGGGGTCCATCCTTCTGGCTGGGGGGTTCAGGCGCAAGCGAGCCCCCAAAGGAAAAATTGCCTTGTAAAAGTATATTGTAATTTCATTGTAAATCTAGACCGGTCATTATAAGGTTGTAGATCTAACGGTAGAAATTATGTTAGGGTTTTTTTTCCTAGAAGGAAACCCTTTGATATGAGGGAAATTTATTGCGGCTATGCATTATGGTGGATATTGTATTCTGAGATAAGAGACTGTGAGATAAAGAAGAGGAAGTTACTGTGGGTTTGTTGTAGGTTGTATCCCTTCATATGATGGATAATAATGAAGGAAAGACCTGGAAATTTCTCTGATGGATGTAGCCCACACTGGGTGAGCCACACAAATCTATGTATCTATTGTATTGTGTATCTTCTGTATTTTATTTCCACATTTGTTTTATTTTATTTCTCCGGGGTCTTGTTTTTATAACAACTGGTATTAGAGAGAAAGGTAATTCGCAGGAAAAGAGGGTTCTTGGTTCGAGTGGGAGCAATGGTGGAAGATGGAAAGTTTAGGGTTGAAAAATTTAATGGCCAAAACTACCAGTTATGGAGGATGTAGATGGAAGATTATTTATATCAAAAGGATCTATTCTTATCATTGGGAAGAATAGCAACTAAGTTGACAGCTATGAAGGATGAAGAATGGGATATTATTGAAAGAAAGGCTCTAGGAATGATACGACTGAGTCTGGCAATGTCAGTGGTTTTCAATATTTCAAAAGAAAAGACAATGAAGGGTTTGATGGATGCATTGGATAAATTGTATGAAAGACCCTCAGCTTTCAATAAGGTATTTATAATGAAGAGATTATTTAATATGAAGATGTCAGAAGGTGGGTCTGTTGTAGATCATTTAAATGAATTTAATTTGGTTACTAATCAACTAAGTTCTGTAAAATTGGACTTTGATGATGAGGTCAGGGCTCTTCTAATATTGTGCTCATTTCTAGAAAGATGGAACAGCTTGGTCATGGATGTAAGTAACTTTGTCTCTAGTTCAAATACTTTAAAATTTGATGATGTTGTTTGTGTTATCCTTAGTGAGGAAATGCGACGGAAAAACGCATGTGAGACATCAGGTAGTTGGACATGGAGAACAAGGGGAGACAAAAGGATAGTGGAAAGGGCCCAGGGAACTGCAAGAATTTTATAAAGGGAAGATCCAAATCTAGACTTGGAAAGATAGAGTGCTATAATTGTGGGAAGAAAGAACATATGAAGAAATACTGTAGAGCTCCAAGGAAACAAAGAGATGGAAAACATGAGAGAAATCATGAAGCAAATTTAACAGGTGATGTGTTACAAGATTCTTTGATTCTTTCTGTAGATAATATTTCTGAGTCTTGGGTAGTATATTCAGGGGATTCATTTCATGCCACACCCCATAGGAAATTTTTTCTAGATTATGTTCAAGGTGATTTTGGACAGGTTCATTTGGGTGATGACACACCATGCAAAATTGTTGGAACGGGAAAGGTAAAAATAAAGCAAAGCAATGGAAACCAATGGTTGATGAAAGAGGTAAGACATGTTCCATATTTAAGTACAAATATAATTTCAATAGGACAGTTGGAAAGTGAAGGTTGTATATCGATATTTATAGATAAGACATGGAAGTTCATCAAAGGATCATTGGTGATAGCAAAAGGAGAGAAGGTGGGTACATTGTATTTATGTACTGGTAGTACTTACTCTTCTATCTCTTTAGATTCTATAGGAGTGGAGACAACACTGTGGAATCATAGGCTAGGAAACATGAGTGAGAAGGTAATGTCGATACTTCACAAAAGAAATTTGTTGCCAGATCTTAAACAAATTGATTTGGACTTCTGTGAGCATTGTGTTTATGGAAAACATAAGAGATTCAGATTTATCAGAGTTGAAAAATAAAAGAAGAATGAAAGGTTAGAGCTTGTGCATACACATGTATGGGGACTAGCTCAGGTATCATCTCTTGGTCGATCTCATTACTATGTTACTTTTATTGATGATGGAACTAGAAAAACTTGGTTTTATTGCATTCGACAAAAATCTGATGTTTTTTATACTTTTAAGAAATGGAAAGCTTTGGTTGAGAATGAGATAGGGAAATTTTTGAAGTGCCTCATATCATATAATGGAGGTGAATATTGCAGCAAGGAGTTTGATTGTTACTATTCATACCATGGGATTCGTAGAGAGAATACTATTCAAAGAACACCACAAGAAAATGGTGTGTCAGAAAGGATGAACAGGACAATCATGGAGCGTGCAAGGAGTATGAGATTGCATGATGGTTTTCACTTATAGTTCTGGGAAGATTCTATAGATACTATTGTTTACTTAATAAACAGGGGACCTTCAAGCTATTTGGATGGTAGAATTACAGAGGAGGAATGGACATGAAAAAAGGTAAACTATTCTTTCTTGAAGACTTTCGGTTGTGAAGCATTTGTCCATATTAATAAAGAAAATAGAACAAAGTTTGAGGCAAAATCCAAGAAGTGTACCTTTATTGGATACAGTGTTAATGATTTTGGTCATCACTTATGGGATTATGAAAATAACAAAAACATTAGGAGTAGAGATGTCATATTCAATGAGAAGGTCATGTACAAAGATCAGTTGCAGGGAAATGAACAGGAAAAGGAAAACAATAATACATAGTGGTTGATCACTAAAAAATAAATTCCAAAGGAACCAGGAAATCAAAATGTACAACAACAGGAGAAATAGGTACCTCAAATTCCTACAAGTGTGGTTAGAAGATCTACCAGTTTAACTATACCCCATGAACGATACTCTCCTTCATTGTATTATTTATTGTTGACTGATTCTGATGAACCAGAATGTTATGAAGAGGAAATGCAGGTAGACACAAAAAATAAGTGGGAGAAAGGCATGAAGGAGGAAATGGATTCCTTGGTAAATAATCAGACTCAGGACTTGGTTCAATTTCCTAAAGGAAAAAGAGAATTGCAGAATAAATGGGTTTACAAGTTGAAGGAAGAAGATGGAGGAGAAAAGAGGTACAAGGCTAGACTTGTTGTAAAGGGGTTTGTACAAAAGAAAGGTATAGATTTTGATGAAATATATTCTCATGTTGTTAAAATGACTTCAATTAAGACTATTTTAAGTCTTGTGGAAGTAAAAGATTTGCATCTTGAACAGTTATATGTAAAAACAACTTTTCTCCATGGGGATTTGAAGGAATAGATTTATATGCAGCAACCACAGGGGTATGAGGTCAAAGGGAAGGAGAATTTGGTATGCAGGTTGAATAAGAGATTGTATGGCCTAAAGAAATCTCCAAGGCAGTGGTATTTGAAGTTTGATAGGTTTATGATAGAAAAAGGTTATAGTGGATGTCATTTTGATCACTGTGTTTATTTAAAAAGGATAGAAAATGGAATCTATATTATCTTGCTATTGTATGTAGATGACATGCTTGTTGCAGGGTTTAATATGTAGGATATAAATGTGCTCAAGAAGAAATTAGCTAATTCATTTTCGATGAAGGATTTGGGTGCTGCAAAGAAAATCCTTTGTTTGAGAATAACAAGAGACAAGAAAAATTGCAAATTAACATTGTCTTAGGGTGAGTACATAGAGAAGGTGTTGGAGAGGTTCAAAATGAAAAATGCAAAACCAGTTAGTACACCTCTGGCAATCCATTTCAAATTAACTAAGGAAATGTGTCTCAAGACATAGGAGGAGATATAATACATGTCCAGGGTCCCTTATTCATCAACAGTTGGCATCTTGATGTATGCAATGGTTTTCACAAGACCAAATATTGCACATGTAGTGGGAGTTGTGAGAAGGTATATGAACAATCCAAGTAAAGAACATTGGGAGGTAGTAAAGTGGATTCTCAGGTATTTGAGAGGTACTTCTACTCATGCATTATGTTTTGGAGGTTCAAACACTTTTCTATAGGGATATGTTGACTCAGATATGGTAGGTGATAAAGATAGTAGGAGGAGAACCACAGGGCATGTTTTTACTATAGGTGGAACAACAATAAGCTTGATTTCAAAACTACAAAAGGTTGTTGCACTTTCAACAACAGAGGCAGGGTATGTTGCTACTACAAAAGCTAGTAAAGAGATGATTTGGTTACAGAGGTTTATGGAGGAATTGGGAAAGAAGTAGGAGAATAGTAGGTTGTACTGTCACAACGAGAGTTCCATTCATCTTGAAAAGAACTCATCCTTCCATTCGAAGGATAAGAATATAGATTTGAGGTACCACTTCATACGATCCACTTTGGAAGATGGACATTTGAAGTTGGAAAAGATACACAGTAGCCAAAATCCTGCAGATATGCTAACAAAGGGAGTAACTAGAGAGAAAATGAGTTCCTAATCAGTTTTAGTTGGTCTTTAAGAATGAAGATGAAGATGAGAAATTTGCCAGGTCCAATAAGGTTTAGAGTCCATCATATACAACAATGGTGGAGTTGTTGAGATCAGTCTCCAAGTAGGATATTGTTGGTTGTGGAGCCAGATTATCTTCCTGATTCAGAGGTATTTTGTTTTCAGTTGTGTTTATATCCCATGAAGTCTTTACACCCCATAAGAATGTACACTCTTCCACATGGGGGAGTGCAGAGGGGGGGTACCCCCTTTGCAAGGTTCAGGGGGTTTGGGGGCAAAGCCCATGAAGGAAAAATTGCATTGTAAAAGTATATTGTAATATCATTGTAAATCTGGATTGTTCATTATAAGGTCACAAATCTAACAGTAGAAATTATGTTAGGGTTTTTTCCCTAGAAGGAAACCCTCTGATATGAGGGAAATATATTGCGTCTATGCATTATGGTGAATATTGTATTCTGAGATAGGATACTATGAGAGAAAGAAGAGGAAGTTACAACGGGTTTTTTGTAGGTTGTATCCCTTCAAATGATGGATAATAATAAAGGAAGGACTTGAAAATTTCTCTTGTGGATGTAGCCCACACTGGGTGAACCATGTAAATTTTTGTCTCTATTGTATTGTGTATCTTCTATATTTTATTTCAGAATTTGTTTTATTTAATTGCTCCACGGTCCTATTTTTATAACACTTACTCCAATTTGGGAAAACCAGAATAGGAACAGTTACCATTTTCTATTTCAGTGTATCAAAGCTCTACTGACATTCCTCTAGCCATTGGAGCTAACAATATTTCTCTAAAATCTTCTCCATGGGTGTTTTAATTTGTGCATATCCCTTGATGAAATTTTTGTAGTAACCAGTATGTCCCAATGTAGTGTGCAACTATCTAACTGAAGTATGATGGGGTAGATCAACAATGATAGCAATCTTGGAAATATCT
>JASDQU010310129.1:0-23728 GCA_032191745.1 Picea mariana | reverse complement strand
GTGTACTATAAAAAAACCCATTTTATTGCAAATGTGGTCGTATGGAGATCTTCCTTAGAAATATTTATCTAATGATAACGTGAAAATCCATCTGTGAAGGAACAAACTTCCTATCGTTCCACATTATCCAACACTTCATCAGTAAACAATGTAGGGAATGGATCATGTAAACATGCATAGTCCATCTTCTTGATATCTACACAGATATTGATCTCTCCTAACTTATTATGTTGGACCACCATAGGGATAATCCATTTTGACTCTTCAACAAGTTCTATGATTCTCGCTTCCATGATTCTGTCTAATTCAACCTGGACTTTCTATTTATATTTTGTATTCAATCTATAGGGTCGTTGCTTGGCTGGTATTGCATTTGTCTTCAAGGGGATTTTTGTTTCTCCCATGGGCCCTTTCATTCCCTTCATGTCAATAAACTTGGTTAGAAACAAATCTTGATATTCATTCAATAATTATATGATCTTATCAATAGTAGCATCATCCTAATAATCTCCAACGTTTGTGAGCTTAGGTGCTTGCTTTGTCCCAATATTAAATTTTTTGATTTTGATTGGCTGTCCAATAAAAGGTAATTCAACTCTTGGGCCTTCTATGTCTCTTTGTCCTTCTGTTTCTTCAATGTTCACATTCCTAGGATCATCATATTCATCAACATTGATATTGTAACAACCTTGTAGTTTCTGAAGAGCTACAGTCCATTCATCCTCTTCTTGATCAACAGGGAGGTTAGGTACCTCCTCAAAGACTTTTTTTCTTACAACTTGCAGAGCTTGATATACTATGGGGTACTGACTTTCAAATAAAAATGTAGCTACAAAGTTCTGAGTCATACTGTACCAATCTATAGTGGTGAGGCATATTTCTTCTTGAATATACCAATTGATAGGCGTTGTGTCCAAGGTGTAAATGAAATTATGCACCCACTGATATTGAGGAATTTTGTGCCTGGCCTCCTCATAACTTCACACATGGTCCTTCAGACAACTCTGACCCATGTATCGAACTTTGCACCCTTTGGTTTGTTCTGAAAAGCGCATTGTCATCAAAGTGGGACATTACACCCATTCCACCATGTTCTTCTTGTGTGTTCCCTGCCAGCTTGTTGGTATTACTTTTAAAGCTTCATCCAATGCTAACATTCATTGTTGTACTCATACAATTTCTTCAAATTATGAAAAGAATGTTTCTAATTGATTTAAAACATCAAATGTGGGCATATTTGTTACTTCTGCGCCAATCCAATGAACTTCCCTAGTCAATCTAGCACAACTTCTCATAGTAACATCATACATTTTGTTCTACCAGTTCTCTAGTGCTTCTTATGAATATGATGAGCATGCGTTATCACTTCGCCAACTTAAGTTCCCATATGTTGTAGGATTAATGTAATCATGTTGCCTTGCTGTCAATTTATATATGTTCTCTAGTTCATAAGCATGGTCTTCTTCTCTGATGGGTTGTGTGTATCTGTGACCTTCATCAGGATCAAGAGGTACAATGACCCTAAGGCCATCACCTTCAATTACCATTCTTCTTTTATTTAAGCCAACAACAGGGGAATTGTTGAAATCCCAATCAATTCCTAATAGTGTAGGATAAGGACAACTATTGTCAACTATCTCAATCACATCGAAGTCCACAAATGTCCTTACCCCATCGATGTCCACATGGACATGTTCCCATCAGTGCCCAGTCTGCTTTGTCATAACATTGACCTCTAACTCTAAGTCGAGGACCACATAATCTATGTCATAATCTCCAATCTGGGAATTAAGGTGTAATTCCTTATTTGTCCTTCTCTTTTGGATACTTGATGTATTTCTCTATTCAACATGGGTCTACCCTACCGATCTCATACTGTTTGATCAAATTTTGTAGTTCTTGTACAACTCTTTCATCCTTAATCATATTAATGCAAGTACATAAGAATTCCATAAGCTTGCTTAATGTTGGCCCTTGACCAAGTGCTGAGGATTCTTGGTCATGTTTGACCTAATTTTGGGACTTCAAGAGGGTGTTGAAGGTGAAGCACAAGACGAAGAAGATATCATGGGATCTCAGACCCTTTTAGGGCCCTTTTTGGGATTTGGCATTATATAACGGGTATGGGGATGTTGGCCCATGGGTTTACCCATGTTTATTCCTATTTTGTAATGTATAAATAGAAGGCTAGGCAATGTAAGAAGGGGGAGTTAGGATTTGCAAGTTGTGCTAAGTTCTAAGGAAGTGCATATCTGTGTGATATTGGGCTAAGTGCTAAGTATGGATTGTACATGCTTTGTGCATACTGTGTGAGACTTGCAAAGCTAAGTGCAAGTGGTTGTAACAGACTATGGAAGGCTTTGTTATGTAATGCAAGGAAGGAGGATCTAGCGAGGTGTGAAGATATCATGTCCTTTGCAGAGTGGAACTTGGATGCTCTGTGCCTATAAGAAACTTGAACCAAGATAATAAAGAAGAGAAGAGTCGGTGGATGTAGCCCTAGGGTGGGGGTGAACCATGTACATGGTGTGTTGTTTTTCTTTGTGTGATGTATTGATTTTTTTATATGATTTCTACTTAGTGATTTAACATAGATGAATGAAAGATAGATATGTTAATGATATCTTCTTAATAGTATGGATGGATGTTAGATCTAACTTATATACATGTGCTTAGTGATGAATATGTTAAGATTTGATGTGTTTCATCATGCTAAGTGATGTTAGATGCCATATCTGGTTGAATATTACACTGTACTGTGATTAGGGTTTAACTGTGTTGTAACTAAGAATTGAATATTGATGAATGTTAACTATTGGGTTCTCTATTAAGTAATTAGAATCACAGATCTGTGTCCTAGATAAGGTTGTAGGCACTGGAGTCCTGCAACCACCCTTGCCTCTACCTTGGGTGAGACTTCATTTTCTTCGCAGGTGTTGCCAAAACGGTCGGTAGTTAGGGTTTTGTTGGTTCATTGTTGTAGCGTTGAAAAATGGGTTTTCCCCTGTGCCAGCAAATGGTTCTGTTGTCGAGACCCAAAACTGTGATTGTTGGGAATTGAGGAAAAAGAATCTTTGTGCAAATACCTAACCTAAAATTGTGAAATCTTTGCATGTAGATATGTCACTCTAGTGCATAGTATTCTACTTGATTGTGAAGCTCTGTACTAAAGAAAGAAGTTTGATCTAAAGAAAAGACGTAAGATCTGAATGTTTTGTGCTCTGATAAAGGTAACAATAGTGAAAAAGTTTAAGATATGAATTCTTTGTGCTCTGATAAAGGTAAGAATAGTGAAAAAGTTTTAGATCTCGAAGTTTTGTGCTCTGTTGAAGATAATATTAGTGGAAAATTTTGTTTCTAAAGTATGGATCTAGGTATGTTTGATAAGATTTGTCCTAGCTTGAAAACTAGGGCAGTGATAAAAGAAATAATATTTGATATAAATAGATATGATAAGAATAATGAAAGATATGTTATACCTATGCATACAAAGAATTCTTGGACTAACGAATGGATGCAGGACCCTAGAAAGAATTTGTTGTAGGTTATCTACCATGATCCTAGCGTGAAGTATAGGAGAGGTTGGGGATCATTTAAAAGAAAGAGAGGATTAACCCTTTGATATAGTTGCAGAAGACCCAGACATATGGCTTAGGAATGCCCTGGTAGAAAACCTAGTTGCCTCTGTTGTAAATCTATGGACCATGAAGTATTGGATTTCTCGACAATGATTGCTAAGGTTGAAAGAATGAATATGAACCAAGAAATCCCTAAGGTAGATCTAGAAGCTGAGATTATGACAGAACCCCAGAAAGAATCAGAGAAATTATTACTACATATGAAAGGAACCCTGAATGAGCACCAACATGTCAATTTATCATAGGTCTATAAAGAAAAAGAGTACATTGAAGCAAGAATAGGAGAGTTCGACGTTGACTATGTTTTGGATGAGGAAACACAACTGAATATCATGACAAAAAGAACTTGGAAACTTTTAGGGGAGGTTGCTATGACTCCTTCATTGAGAGGAATAAGATTATTCAAAGGAAAGCTCATAACCCTATGTGGAAGACTTACCAGGATATCTATGAGTGCTCATGGAACTTCGACAGAGGAAGAATTTGAAGTTGTTAAATTTATTGAGAACAATGCTCCATTTGCTATGTTATTAGGAAAACGATTGAAAAAGATTAGGCCAGAAGGAAAGAAGAAGAAGTCTTAGAACAAAAGAAGCAAGAGTTGAAAGATTTCATGACTAGGAGGATCACACACTTGATTGAAGAATATGAGAACCACATGAAGCTATTTCAAAATAGAGATGTTGATGTCGAAGTTAGAAGAACACTAGAAGACCCAAAGAAGACTAAAGTACCTACTCCAAATACAGATGAAGTATTACCCCTGATTTCTAGGAAATAATCTCAACAACACGAAGTTACTCTACTGAAAGAAGATAAGAATCAGAATGGGAAAAGGAATTTTGAGATGAATCTCACTGGAAAGAAGGCTAGAAAAATAAGAAAGAAGAGAGGTAAGCTTGAAAAGTTACAAAAGGTTCCTGAGGGAGCTTCGCAGAAGGAAATTTGCAGAATTGGAACTTTGCCAAAATATTAGAACAACGTCACATGGCACTTCACCATGCTGAATAAATATAGCCATTGGGAATAGTATAATCATTTGACTGATGGCTAGAACAGATAGAAAGACATTTATGGTCGGAAAGTTCACCACCATACCTTTGGGACCATGACACAATGGACAAAACTGAGTTAATGAAGGCTTCTTGACCATTACAAGAGATCCATTGTTGAGTTATCTATTTATCCCATCATGCCACAGAACGAGAACACTTTTTCCAATAATGACTATCAAAGCTTAGAACATAATTTATTTCTCACAGTGACCACTGCATTAGTGCCATCTATCTCATTGCATTAAACAGTTACTCTTCGAGCCTGAGATATTCAACCACGAGTGTATGTACGAATAACTTAGCTCAGTTGAAGAGTCCATGAAAGAAGTGCTCATCGACCTCATTACTAAGAGAGTCATGTATGAAAGAGTGATGTTTGTAGTTATAAAAGCATCCTCAATGAGAGGAGTGCAAGCCTCTTTGTCGAATTCTCGTGGAGCCATACCATCCTGACCATTAGAGGAAAAGAGAACCAAACACAAAGATGACCTATCCAATGCGAAGCCAATCCCAACCATATTGTCGGATTACATTCCACCTCTAGTTGGGGAAGTGAGTCAAGATAGCATGCCAAGAGAATTCGAGTACACCATGGTTATTGCGTACCTCCCGAAGGGGATACACACAGTTCACACACAATAGGATAAGATCAAAGCGTTGAAGTTCAATGACTTCAACCTTGGAGATTACAAAAACTACAGTATGCTTGCCCCGTATAAATACCTGACCAAGATGAAGGGGAAGAAATCAAAGATAATCCCTCAGCCATGGATGATGAACCTCATGTAGTCCACTTTGTTAAACATCATGAAAATCCCACACTTAGGAAGGCACCAGGAAGTTAATGCCTGTGTCAATTTATTGATTTCATGTTACCATGGCGACTACTTATGGCTAGAACTCTGTATCATATTCAACCTAACATTAATCCATAGGATCACAGGATTGAGTATGCAAGGACCGGATCCACAAGAATTATATCCAGGAAAATCCACAGATCGTGCACTAGCACATAAGATCAAAGATACATATGGTGATGTTTAAAATTGAACAAAAGGCTACAAGGTAGCCTCCATCCAGAATGGTATAGTGCACCTAGCCTATCAGTTAATTGCAAGAAAATTAGTAAGGATTAACAAACCTAAGCAGGTCACAGGCTTTGTTGTTGACCTCGCAGGAAAGTTCTTAGAAGGTTTATAGATGAACTGGGAAAAGTACCTAGTGAATCAGCTGGAGCTAGACTATCATGAAGCACAATATCATGGCTACAAGTTGCATTTCAGTTGGCTCTTGATACTTGTCACCTTTTTTTTCTGGGATATGCCAGAAAGTGTGACCTTCCTAGATATTGAACTGTTCGAGCCTCTTGTTGCGAACATCGATGCACTCTAGTACTTGAGTGATATGAACAAATAGTGGCAGTCGAACACTGTTTTTCATATGTACTACCTTCAGCTGAAGAGAGCCATAGAAGTAGAGCCTCGTATGAATCCGAGCACCTTACAGAGGTTTCAAATCCTGATAAAGTTATATGTAGATCAAGACTTCATCTACCTTACAATGTGAGACGATGAACATAAGGAGTAGTTGCAGTCATAGTACAAGGTCATTGGAAGAGGACCTTGAGGAGATCTATAAGGATTGGTCGACAGACCTCCTTATTCTAGTAGACCCTGTGGAGATGTCTGACCTTGACAGCCTATAAACCGCACATGATACACCCGGACCTAGCAAAATGAAGAAGACCAAAGAAGTCCAAGACCTAAGTAGTGCTTCAGGAAATACTGCTTGAGTATCACCTAACCGAGGGGGTGATGAGGAAGAGATAAATGGCATGGGATCTGAATAGAAGTAAGGTGAAGTAACATCACCTAGAGAAGAGATCGATCCCTTGAAGAAGAGGAAGGGTTCTCCCCCAAAACCTTCTTCCCAGAAGAAATCAAGAGCCATTGTGACCAAGATGAAGACTATGCTTACTACTGATTAGTTTGACTTCATTATAGCATCCCTCAACATCGCTTCGTTGGAAATAATGGAGAAACAAAAATATAAGTAGAAGGAAATGTATGACAGTCATAAGGTTGAGTTTTGAGGGGCACAACAGGCCCTTCAGTCCACCTGTGCAGTATTCACTATGCCCCTGCCATCAAGAGAACCAGAGTTGGGGGATGAGCCAACCCAACTCCATCGATTAGATGATGTGGTAGAATTAACTCACATTAGTTGTGCAAAATAAGAAGTAGAACAAGCCACCCAGAACTTGAAGCAAGTACAAGGCAACATTGTAGAACAACATAGAATTGCATAACATGAGAAGGTTTCTCTCCAGGCCAAGTTTCAAGAAGAGAAATCACAGATGCAGTAAGTGAAAGGAAAGTGGCAAGCAGAGTAGCTTGAAGTAAAAGAAGCAGTGAAAAGATCACTCCACTCTATGATAGGCTTAGAGCTATAGGATGAATACCAAGTCACACATCAAGTAGAGCAACTCACAGAAGCTATCCAACATCTACAACAACAAATAATAGATTTATATCTTCTCATTGTACCTGACACCCCATAGGATGTAATGNACAGTGCCCAAATATATGAACAACTCACTCAGGATCCAAAATTGAAGGCACTGGAGTCACATCTCTAGGAAGCAAAGTATCAAGTAGAGACAATATAGGCACAATTGAAGCCCCTGTCAGTTGTGGAAATAATGAAGCGATCCCAAGAGTAGCACACTGCCCAACAGTAGGTCCAAACTATTCAGATCAGTGTTATGGAAGTAAATCAGAGGCTCCAACCTGTACAGGACAAGGCTTACCAACTGTTCACAAAAATTGAAGGCCAAGGAGTGGAACTGGAGAAAGTTTTCATTGCAATTGAACAACACCTAGAGGACCCTCTCAACGAAGAATTCATACAAGAGTTCACTGAACAGGAAGCCTTAGCACAACAACAAGTCAAAGAAGCTCGAGGATTTTGAAGAAGAACTAATCAGATCAAAGTGACTCAAGACAAGTCACAAGTGAGTTTTGGGGGCCTATTGGCCCTTGACCAAGTGCTAAGGATTCTTGGTCATGTTTGACCTAATTTTCAGACTTTTATAGGCTGTTGAAGGCGGAGAGCAAGATGAAGCAGATATCATGGGATCTCAGCCCCTTTTAGGGCCCTTTTTGGGATTTTGGATTATGTAATGGGTATAGGGATGTCAACCCATGGGTTTACCCATGTTTAGGCCTATTTTGTAATGTATAAATAGAAGGCTAGGCAATGTAATAGGGGGGAGTTAGTAGTTGCAAGTTGTTCTAAGTGCTAAGAAAGAGCATATATGTGTGATATTAGGCTAAGTGATAACTATGGATTGTATATGCTTTGTACATACTATGTGAGACTTGCAAAGCTAAGTGCAAGTGGTTGTAATAGACTGTGGAAGGCTTTGTGCTATAATGCAAGGAAGGAGAATCTAGCAAGGTGTGGAGATCTCTTGTCTTATGCAGAGTGGAACTTGGATTCTCTCTACCTGTAATAAACTTGACCCAATATAATAAAGAAGAGAAGATTTGGTGGACGTATCCCCAGGGTGGGGGTGAACCAAGTACATGATGTGATTCTTTTCTTTGTGCGATGTATTGATGTGTTTATATGTTTTCTACTCAATGCTTTAACATAGATGAATGATAAATAGATATGTTAATTCTATGTGCGTAATAGTATGGATGAATGTTAGATATGATTTATATACATGTTCTTAGTTATGAATCTGTTAAGATCTGATATGTTTCATCATGCTAAGTGTTTTTAGATGCCAGATCCGGTTGAATACTGCGTTGTACTATGATTAGGGTTTAACTACTCTGTAACTAAGAACTGAATATTGATGAATGTTAAATGTTTAGTTCTTTGTTAAGTGATTAGAATTATAGATAAGCTTGTAGACACTGGAGTCCTGCAACCACCCTTGCCTCTACCTTAGGTGAGACTTCATCTACTTCGCAGGTGTTGCCAAAAGGGTCACTATTTAGATTTTTGTTGGTGCATTGTTGTAGCATTGAACCCTGGGTCTACCCCTGTGCCAACACTTACCTCTTTTCCTTCCCTGAGTGAAGCAGTCTGATCAAATGTCAAAGGCATTCCATATTCTCCCACTTCTAGTTGTGTCTTTGATGAAGAAGACCAATCTCTTCCAAATTATTTTCTTGCCTCTTCAAATTTATTCTTCTCTTCCCTCAGATCAAACACTTGTGTCTTCTCTGCAACTCTTCTGACCCATGATTCTTTTGTAGTCTTTCCTTGGGTCACCGTCTTTGCCTATAGCAACGCCTGCACTAGTGAATACATCGACTCTGGGATCCTTTCCATGAGTTTCTGCTGAGATTAGTTGTACTTGCTAGTTTCCTCCTCATCTCTACTCGAGATTTGCTAACAATGCTAGATAATATTCAATAATATGTTCAAATGATTTTCATTAGCTACAAGTGGTACAAGGGTTCTGACAGTCCCTTGCCAAATGTCCTGGCTTTGTGGAGTTATAAAAAATTATCTAACCTCGACCTCAACCCATGCCTCCACCTCGTCCTCTTCCTCTGGATCCACCATGAGGGTTGAAGTTTCCTCTTTCTGGAGAGTTAAAATACATAGCATTTTCCTCCTACTGAATCTCTCCTTGAATCTTATATGTATCTCTTGACCTTTCATGCAAGAGATCATAAGCCCTACAATATTTCTCATCATGCCCCACTAATTTAAAAAATGTGCACTAAAGGTTTGTAGGTGTCTAGACATATTTTTGCATATAATAGAATTAACCAAGGTGATGTCAATTTCTACATACCTCGCACTAGGGTAGAGTAACCTGCTTCAAATGGCTCAAATCTCCAAAGGCCAAGTACTCATGAAATAGGGGACGATTCTCCTTGTCATGACACTCTGAATTTCATCTGATACACCAGATGTTTTCTCTTTTCTCTTTTCCTTTTTCTTTCTTCATATCTTTGACCTGCAGAGATAAGCTAGTTAGCTAACTCAAAATTTGACTCATACTTGAGCTGTATTCTCCCATAGGGAATGATTCTAGTTTCACGGTGATCTCCAATGCCTCAGCCTGCGAAGCAACCTTTTGTTGCATCAGAGGAACTCTGATGTGTTGTAAGAGGGAAACAATGAACCATTCCTTGTTCTTCTCATCCGGGATCTGAAAAATCAAATGACCTGTCAAGGTCTTAAACCTCTGATCAAACTCCCAAATAGGTTCAATTACTCTCTGCTTGATTTCTTTCAGTTCTATAATGCATTGCGACTCCGAATTGGGTTTCTTGAATTCTGCACTCGATGCAATTTTGATGGTGTTCAATGGTTTATGTTGTGCAGTCAATGTAGAAAACTTCATATACCAACTCAGTGCGCAGTCTCTCAAGGTAGTACTAAACTAATCTCTCTTAACTACTTCATCATTGAATTTATTAATACTCCATACAACTTCGCATAAGAACCGGTGTTGGTCAGGATATTCATATCCATCTCTTCTAAAGATAGGTAGACTCATTTCATCTGCCATAAATCTCCCTAGGTTTCTTGACCGAGTATGTACCAAACTGCTAGTAACAATACTTTGAGTGGTCTGATAAATCCAACTAATCTGGTTACTTAACGCTGCTAAAACAACAAGAGGAGTAATAGTACTTACGTCGATGGTCAACGCAGTTCCTGAATTATCAGACTCTTTTCGGTGAGGTTCTTCAATTTTCTCTTCCTCTGCTCCAATAGATCCTAGTTGTTCCTCGTTCAATAAATCTTCTTCTTCTCCACTATAGAACCCTTCATTCTGTGGTAGTGGTTCATGGCAATGCTCAAACAGGTTTAATAGAGGAACCACTTTGAAGGTTTTCCCACTATGCGTATGTCCAACCTCTATGTTGTTGTCGATGTCTACGTTCTTGAACATTAGCTTTTCGATCTGACCCACTTACTCTATCTTCAAGATTTTCTTCTCATACAATAACGTCTTTATATTCAACTTCAAAAAGTTCTAAGAATTTCCTCTCTGTCTCTTAAATAAATACCTCTCTGCTTGTCTATATGACTCTACTTTGTCAATAACAAACTCGGTAATGTACTCTCCCATAGTGCTATCAAACCAATAATCTACTACTCTTGAGGCAATGTTATAAACTCTCTTAACCTTATTGATCAATACCTACATCCAAACCATAGGTGGTCTAGATCTGTTCTCAAAATGGGTATCTACTAATATAGCTAGCCACTCGTATTGCTCCTTATGAATTACTCCAAAGAAAATATTGTGTATATCAGTAAAGATATACCTTCCCAACCAGTCCTTTGTAATAAGGCTAGGGTTCTTATTCTAAGCCTCAACCAAGTCCTTCTCTTATTCTTCTATCCATTTCTGAATTTTTGTCTTCGATGTAAACCACCTTGACATTCCCTCAAGAATATCCCTTTCCTGACAACAGAACCATTTGTTGGCACAGGGGTAGACCAAGGGTTCAAATTTAACATCGCACCAACAAGTCCTAACTACTAACCTTTTTGGCAACACCTGCAGAGTATATGTAGTCTCACTCTAAGTAGAAATAGGGGGTTGCAAGACACAAGTGTCTACAACCAGAGGAAATGCAAGTGGATTCAAAGGAAAAACACACAATAAACTAGTTATTCTTTATCCCCTTTAAGTCTACTACGTGACATATATCTCATATCTAACACAATGATGTAATAATAGAATATTATAAAGAAAAAGAACACAACATCAATCACATAGAACACCAATATATATGTGGTTCACCCTCTCCCTAGGGCTACAGCCGCAGAACTATGTTTCTTGGTATTATACAAAAACATATAGTTCTATCTGCACACTTAGCTTGCATATCTCTCTCTCCTTCTCTTCTTCTCTCCCCTCCCTACACACCCAGCTACAGGGTTGATGTTCACACCCAACTAAAGATCTTACAATACAACAATATTATCACAACACACTACTCTCCTTACACAACAACAATAATCACTCGACATCAACAATACAATCCTCTTCGAACTCAGAACCACCCCTCCCAGGTCCTCTATACCTTTATTTATGCATTACAATGACAAATTTCTAGGTGTCAAAACCCTAGGTCTTAAACCCTACGTCAACTTGACCCGCATTTCCAGGGCTTTGCCAGCCTATCTTTCCTTCTTTCTCGCGAGGTGCTCCAAAGAAACCATTGATGGATTTTTTCGCTTCTTGAGTTTTCCATGATCCATCTTCCTTGTTGATTTGTCTTCCTCAATCTTCTCATTCAACGACTCATTTTCCCTTACTTCTCTCCTTCTTTTCTTCTTCTTTAACCACTTTGACCCAATCTCAGTCAATGTGCCTTCCTCTCAGTTCGTACTTCTCCTTTCCTCCTTAATATTCACTTTCTTCCATAACCAGGGGCCAACAAAGGCCTTCACAATAAGCCATACAATATTTAAGGAGATCCATGAACACACAAATGGATGAACATGAAGATGAAGTTCCATTCTTTAATGAGGCAGATTACTTGGCATGGAGAATAGAAATGAAAAGGGTTTTTTAAGGTAAAAGGAGAAGGTGTTTGGAATGTAGCTATTGGTGGATTAGTTTCATTGAACAATAAGTTAAATTTTTCATCTCAAAAGGAAGCGAAGAAAAATAATGCACTGGAATTCAAGAACATCTTGAATGGACTCTCAGGTTATGTCAAAGAAAGCATAGGAAAGATTCCTCTTCCAAGGATCTATGGATGAAGCTATAAAAGGTATACCAAGATAAAGAAGACAATCCCATGAAGGAAAATTAAGGTAAAGACTCTCCAAAACCCTCTAATTGCAATAATTCTAATTGTGATGATGTTGAATGTTATCCCACAAGTGAAGAATAAAATCTAGATGTAGTTTGTGTAGATTCAACCAACAATTATCTTATAGATGAAGAGGAAGTGTTGTTGAAGTTTAAAGAAAAAGTTTTATCCGAGTTAGACAATGTTAGCAGAGAATTAGGACATTATTCAATTAATTTTGAGTATCTTGAAAAATACACTAAGGAAGTCCTAGAAAAGTATCCAAAGCATAACATGTCACTAAAGAAAATGATCAAATAAGAAGAAGAAATTAAAAAGATTTAATTAGAAGAAAAAAAAGAAGAGATCAGAAGACTAAAGAATTAATTAATTAATCAAGAAAAAGAAAAGAAGAAGGTAGATGAGGATCTTAGCAAAAATCTTGAAGTTAATGTAAATCTGAAGACCAAAATTGAAGAAGCCAAAAGGGTAGAGGAACTATTGAAGAATCAAGTAAATGAAAATGAAGAGTCAAGCCATAAGTTGGAAGATAAAGTTGTTGATCTTAGAAAGAAAGTAGAGAATTCAAATACTCACATCAAGTTAATGAACAACTCAACATTATTGGATGAAATATTGAATAGTCAAACATCACCTAATGATAAATCAGGTCTCGGATACAACAAAGAAGTTGCACACTTTGAATCCAATACTTCTAAGAATCATGAGGTAAGTCCTTCATTATCAAAAGGTGGTAGAAAATATGCAAGTCAAGAATCTACAAAAAAGGAAACTTTCAAAACGATAGAGAAAGGAAGACATCAAGAAGCCATCATTACACCTCAAAGAAAATTAAGAAGAGAGGCACCTTCGAGGTGGACACCAAAGAAAATGTATGAAAATGTTTTTTGTGGTCACTGCTTCTCATGTAATGAATATGGTCACAAATCTTTGGATTGCAGAAATTTTGCAAGGAAAGATGTTGAAATATTTCATAACACCCTAAGATGTTGGATATGTAATCAAGTGGGACACATTGTTTCTCATTGTCACACCATGAGACGTTACAGCTGTTGTGGGTTTGGACACAAATCCTAGGATTGCAGGAACACAAGAATACATTACATGAGGAGTGATTCATATAGCATGGAAATAATAGCACATGAAACTAGGAAGGAAGACAATGTTGAAAATATGGAAGCACTGAGCTCAAGTTCTGAGAAGATGGGGCACTTTCAAAAGTGGATGAAGAAGACTGAACAACCAGAACAAAATGGAAGTCATGAGGTAAGATCAAGATTGACATTTTATGAAGCATACACAGGTTCCTATGGGATAAGTTGTGTACATACGTGAGGTAACCTATAGAAAGGTTACGTACATATGCGAGATGTCCATGGAACAAGTCACATACTTGTGGTAAAATCCTTGGAAAAGAAGGCTATGCAGATGAGTTGCAACACAATTTGATGGTATAACTCTATTTTGCAGGGTATGACATGGTCTTTTGCAGGCTTTCATGATTATATTCTTGCATTTTTGTTTGATGTATGTATAGTGATGACATATGGTTGAGTTTTGAAGCATATTCTTGATGTCTATCTTGGATGCATGGTACTAAACCTAGAGTGTGGATTGAGGCACTTTTTTGTTGAGGAACAATGTTGGTTATGTCAGTGAAGTTATGAAACTTTGTTTATGTGATGATAGCTAGAGGTATATCATTGATGTATTGAGGCACACTCTTAGTACATGTTTAGAGGAACTATTGGTTTCTTAGTATTTTCTATAATGAATGGTTTTTGAGGTAGCACATGGTTGGTACATATGTGAGATCCATTGATATATATTGTGATGTATTGTTAAAGGCATATTTGTTGGATGTCTTGGTGCATGAATTTGGCATGAGGTTGAGCTACATTATTGATGAGTCATAGCTTGATCTACAATTGATGCATGATTGATACAGACTCGGTTGTTTGGTAGAGGCACTTGCTAGCAGTATGATTGACACATGGTTTATGATTGATATGGAATACATGTATGGGAACACATATTTATTGTGGTTTATCTTGTTGAAGTTTGGTGCATAGTTGATGCACTTGCTATGGTATAGGTAGTAATACATTTTTGGTTCATGGTTGATTCACCTTCTATGGTATAGGTAGTAATACATGTTTGGTGCATGGTTGATGCAATTGTTTCCGGAAGATGATTGTGGGTGATAGTACTTGTTTAAAGTACACCATTTGTATTACTTTTTTATCATATACGTTTTGGTACATGATGTATCAGATGATATAGTTGATATTCTTGGTTGATACATTGATGCTTTATGGTTGAGATACATTATTCTACACATGGTTAGTGGCACTTAGTTCATGGTAGAGGCATATCATGAGTGATATGACACTTGTTTGAGGCACATGGTTGGTATGCTATATAGTTGATTATATTGATATATGGTTGGTACACAATTGTCACATGTTCTTGGCATATGATGATACACTCTATTGATGATATCTTATAGTATATTGTATGGTATTGATGTACATGGGTATTGCGCATGGTTAGCACACAATATGGAGGAATATGTACATGTATTGTTCATGATTCTCTATTCATCGTTGACATATATTTTTCTTAATGATGTATGGTATGTCGTGAGCTTGATGCGTGGAAAGCTCTAGGGATCATCATAGGAAGATAATGTCATTCTTGAGTAGTTGATCTATGTTGCGATTGAGTAGTGGCATTTTCAATAAAAGAATATTACAGTGGTAGAATATTATTCATCTTGTAGAGAAGGTAGGGGGAGACATACCCATAGGGGGGTTATTCTTCTTCCCATGATTGATTGCAGAAAAATGATTCTAGGAGGATAGATGATTGGCATCCATTCCATCAGCATTGAATAAGAGTGATATCCCTTTTCAAAAGGGGGAGAGATAGCCACATTGATGTGAAGAAATGAATATTGATGAGGATCATTTCCATGTCTACATATTTCCATCAATGATTGGTGTTGACATCAATGTTAGTGTTTCCATCAATTCCAAAGGGGGATATTTTTGTATTATCTTGTCATTTATGTCAAAGGATTGATTTCAAAGGGTTCATGTCAAGTATTGTCTTAGAAATGTTTTTTTATCATTGATGTATTGATTGTTGGATCATGTGTTCATGGATGTAATTGATGACATAGGGATAATGTCATGAGGTGTCATAGTGATGTGTTGTCATGGGTTGATGTTCCAGATGGATTGATGTATATCTGGGTTGATGTAAAGGTTTATCATTGTTGTCTTATCATGGTTTATAGGAAGTACCAAATGTATGAACTACAAAGTGGTCCCCTTATGGTGAAATCCCTTACGGGAATATGCTTTGTGAAGTCCAAATGGTTAAGTGGTTGAGTCATCCTATATGTGTGGTTAAGGAACCAAAGTTTGGTCGAGGAATAATGTAATGAATATCATTGAATTTTCAAGAGATACTATTCTAGGTGGATAATTCTCATCATGTTATTTTTGATGATATGTGGAATGACACATAACTCCTCATGGTTCGAGAGATATGCCCCTGTGAAGTTGCAGAACCCTCATGAGTTATCTAGAAGCCCCTAGAAGGTCAAAGAGGTCAAGCAGGTCAAAGAAGTCAAATTGTTGCAATAATAAAATAATTAAAAAAATTATTTTCAATTAGCAGTGGAGAGTTTACTATTTGTGGAATAAGTGGTTATAAGTGGACAAGTGGTTAGAAGTGGGTTAGCCCCTAAAAGAAGGAAGTTGGTTAAATTTTCTTAGAGGATAACCCCTAGAAGAAGATAATTGGAGAAGTATAAATAAGAGAGAAAGGGTATCTTATTGAGTGAATCTCTTGAGAATACTGAAGATATCTTTTGGTGGTCATTGCAGGTACTCATGGATGCATCAAAAGTTCCATAGTTCTGAGGTTTTATGGTGAAAGTTTTGGAGGCTAAAAAAACTCTAGTTTTTTGAAGTAGTATGTGGCATGCAATGGGACATGGTGTGTATGTACACAGGATGAAGGAGAGAATGGCATGCACTATTGGGAAAGGACATGAAAATATTGAGTAAGTATTGGTGCCAGGTTCCTAAAGTATGAAGCAAGTTCTTGGAACAATATTCTACTAGTTCATATCTACTATAGAAGATATGGTATGGTTATATGTTGTCTTCATGCTTAGATTTGACTATGGTATGGTGAATGCTTGAAGAATTATTTGTATGGTTGTTGTGATGTTTGGATATGGTATATGGTGGCTGGTTAGTTGATTATTTTTGTTCTTATTGAGAGATATCCATGATATGTGATGGTGTATGCATGAGGAGCATACATATGTTGTTGGATGGTGTAGATTTATTTGTGGTTGGTATGGCACATTTTGAGTAGTGATAGGTTGATTGCAATGACTGGTTATTGGTGGATGTGACAAAGGAAGAAAGGTCCTAAAGGGCCGAAGTTGTGAAGTTTCAAAAACGCTAGTATCTTAAGGTGTACACATGATGATAGAGGGAAGGACGTTTAAATACACATGATTCAGTATAGTACCATCGTGTACATACAGAGGATGAAACATAAACATGTCACATACTTGTTGACAAATTGGTTTATGTCCACAAGAAGGGTCTTGTACTTGAGGATTTTATTTGCCACATCTCAGTTGGTGTTGATATCTGCAAGTTGATTCTTGTATTGGTAGTTGGTTATATTTTTTAGTTGTTTTTCTTTTCATTTGATGTTGATAAAACCCAAGGATTGTAGTTCGTAATACAAAAACAACTTATACATATATCTTGTGTTCCTTGTGTTCTTTATGGTGATGGTTTATTAACAATGTTTGTTGTTGAGATATGTTTACATAAAAAAAACTAGTTGTAAATGAAGTAATAAATAATGAGTAAATGGTGATTTATAACTATGGTGTTTTGTAAAGAAGTGAAAAGATCCCTACACTGATTCACCCCCCCTCTTAGTGTGGTCAGAGTGTCCAACAGAAATATCTCTCTAAGATCTAATATTTGAGTTGCATAAACTTTGTGTCATAGAATGACATACAATTTTGAATTCGACTTCTCAAAAATGTCATTAAGTCCTATGAAAATGTCCTGCAAGTTCAACACCCAAAAATCATTGTAATTTTCCAACAATTTTCATTTCTCGCTATAATTACTGGAAGAATTATGCCATATGGGTTGCTCACGAGGCATATTGAGTCCACCATACATCACAATAGGTTCCTTGTTATACTTTGGCCTCCTTGTACATGCCTCCTCAACCTTTACCTTCTTCTTCCTTATCTCTTATCTCCTCCACTGGCATGCACATGTTAATTTTTGACCCACATAGGTTCTTGGTGGCTATGTGGGAACTTTCTATTAGGTTACAAGGGTGGGAAGGCCCCATCCCAAAAATATTCTTTGTGCATGAAAAAAATTTCATGCCCGTTAATATAATTATGGAGGATCATGGGGTTTCGATGATGATCAATGGTCACCATCGCATTTCGGCCCCCCTGACTTGTCAAACGTTAATTGAGGGAGGAAGGAGCCATAAACCCTAACCAAGTTTTTGGCCCTAGTGACATGGAACCCATAAATTCCTTGTCCCCCCTCTTACTTAGGGTTATACTAACCAAATTGGACCCCCCCTGCAATAAGGTTCAGCTGGTTCGATTCATGGTTCTGCTAGGTAGGAAATTTCTTCCACTTAAGATCCACATCGACCACCACCATTGCCATATATCAAATACATCATCCATTGTGTATCTAAAAATGTGTTTGTGCCAATTTTGTAGTACAAATAACCTTTTTTCTATGTCAACTAACAAGTGGTCCCCCCACATCATGTTGACATGACCATATGGAAAATTCACAAATTTTTCCCAATTTTGCTTATTTTCGTAATTTCCAAATATGCCCAATTTTGAAATTATTTATATGGATACCATTAGAGATTTAAATTTAAATCAATACAACCAATATGTCCTCATAAGTATCAAATTAAACTCTTTACAGGGAATTTGATCTTTCTATGTCAAATTTTCACATGAATTTAATCATAATTTTGGGGCTTTCTCCAGAAATTCCCAATTCCTTTTAATTTCACCATGGGTGCTATGATATTTGAAATTTTATCCATCTATAGGTCCTATTTTTGTCCCAATCATAGATCAAATTGCTCATTTTTAAATTATCAAGCTCCCTTTCCTCAAATTACCATGAAATTTCTTCAATTTCACTTTAATATTTTTTCAAACAACTTGCAGAGATACTCTAGAAATTAATTCTCTACAATTTTTTTTCTTCATCATTGTGTTAACTTGTCCCATCCTATCTCAATGTAGAAACTGGAGCTCATATACCACATTGTAGCATCCTTAGGCCCCTACTGGGAAATGGCAAATAAAAAAATTTATGAACTCTGATAATAATTTAATTAATGAAAATGCTCTAGAAATGCACATATTAATGCAAAATAACAACAAATATATAGATACAAAATCTATGGAAAAAACCCATGAAATACACTGCATAGATTCCAACACAACATATAAACCAAACACAAATTGACACTTATCTTGGTAAAATTCACCAACTGCGTGTAGACCTTCCATGTTCCTCCCAGCCTTAGAACCTACTTATCATAAGTATTAGTAGTGGGACACCTATGATCTTAGGATAAAATCCACCTAGGAAAAGGAATCCTAACCTGGCTAAGGTTTCTCAGACAGTAGTAAAAACTCAAACTCAGATTCCAAGTCAAACTAATGGCCTACAATCCCTCATTCCCCACATGATCTTCCAACCCTAGGACATGTGCCCCTTCTCTGATCAACAATCCAGATGTCACCCCACCTCCCTTCTGGGGATTCAACAATATGCCAAAAAGGAAGCCTTAGAGCCTTGTAGTTGTAGGCTGGCACCTTGGGAATCAATTCCCAATAGTTCTCTCACCTAGAGAGAATGGTCATGTGCGTGAAAACATGTTCCTTCAATATCCCATGGTCTTGAAAACCCACCTCTTCAACACAATTTTTAGGTTACTGGTCTCCTACAACTCCAAAGCTTCCCCGATACACATGCAGGTGATGGAAGCCGCGTGGTATGGATGAAAGTAGAGTATTAAAGGTGAGAATGACAATATAATTGTAACATCACCACACTCACCTTTTTTTTTTAATGATATTCTATTATCGGGTGACATGTGATATCTTCGTCATTACTATTATTCTTATTGTATTCCACTCAATTATGAACAATACTACTCTTTAATTATGTTCTATTCATTGTTTTCTTTTTCATGTTAATGGATCAAATAATGGACTATCCAATCGCAAGTATCTTTCAATCAACTCTCATTAATCTCCTCAAGTAACTATAGCTTCATAGGTATATAAGTTCATCATGTTTGTTGAATGTTAAAATCATGATATTGTCTATGGGCACTTAAGAATTAACTCCTTCTCTTTGTATTCCCTACAATTGGTCATTTCTTCACAAATGATACGTTAATCCAAACATTGATCTAATCATTGGGTTGAAAATTCTCAATATATATGTGTATGTGTGTGTGTAGAATTATTTATTCATAAACTACATGTTTATATACCAAAACTCATATTAAATATGGTTATTTTAACTTCTATACATGTTCCTTGCCAATTGTTAATTCTATTTGATGATTTTGGGTGGTCTTGTAGCCTTATAAGACCTCATCCTTTTAATGTTTTATGGTTGAATGATATTTTATCCTAAAAGTTTACACTTCAAATTTTTTCATCCCTTATTGCAAACTTGGGGATTTTAAATTAACAAATACATAATAGTAATTATGGATACCAATTAGTTTTAACGATTTGGTGAAATGAATCCACACTTAACTTATGTAAGTCTTGGCACGTAGCTATGAACACTTCTTAACATTAATTACTAGGATATTAACTTGGTGGATTCGATCCGCCCTTATCCTATGCAACTACGCTATATATTTATGAACACTTCCTGACATTAATCACTTGGTATGGAATCCAACACATAACTAGTCATATCAGATACAATGTGTATTCCAGCTCTGTCATTGCTTCATAGATAACTACAAATCCATCTCTGAGTTAACTCCAGTGTTGAAATGTCTCTTTTGGTACCATTACTACTGCCATCTATCGCAAGTACAAACCTTAAGTTAACTTGGAAAAATAGATTTGTTCCACCCTCTTCTACATGTCTTTGGGTTTGCAACAACACATATTATCTTATGTTTTTCACTCGATCCTGTGGGATATTTTATTTATTAAAAAAATACATACCATGACCTTAATGGAATTTCCATGGCCTTAGAGGTTTGAATTTTTTTTTCTATAAAAGTATCTTAAATTTTGTAATATACCAGATATAGAATGTATGCAGAACATAAATAAAATGCTAGTAATGGCAGAATAACAACAATATAACCAGAACATTCACCAAAATAACACTGAAATGATATAAGAATAACAATAGAAATAACGCTTTGAATCTGAAAGCAATGTTCACGGGCCTCTTCGAGGGGGAAACCTCTAGCTGAGAAGATCTCTATTACAATAATATCGAATCCTATTTATACTAAAAATAAGCATCTAGAGGAAGATCCTTCTAGAAGCGGAAGCTTCTATTAGGTCTTCCTACATCCACCTTATTCTATTTTATTGAAAAGCCTTATTAATATTGACCTTTATTACATCCAAATATATTGTTCTACCTATGTGTGGGTTAGGACCCTAACATGTCTGCCCCTTAAAAACAACCTTGTCCTCAAGGCTTGAGATGAGGAAGTTCCTGTAGAATGGTAGCTAGTTCCCAAGTGGTGTCTGCTGGAGTTGTATCTTTCCACTGTACTAGCACTTCCTTGAGGGTTCTTTGATGTAGGTGACGCTCACACTGGTCCAAAACTGCTTCTGGTTGTATCCAAATGGATTCTTCTTCAGCTAACTCTAGAAAGTTTGTTTGAATATGGCACTTAGCTCCAATCACCTTCTTTAAGCTTGAAACATGAAAAATAGGATGTAGCTTCGAATGGATGGGCAAAGCTAACTAATAGGCAACTTGTCCCACATGCTTGAGCATGGTATAAGGACCATAAAATTTGGGTGCTAGCTTCTGATAATGCTCAACCTTGAGGTATGTTTTCTTGTAAGGTTTCAGTCGAAGAAACACATGATCCCCTTCTACAAATTGATGTTCAAAGTGACCTTGATCTGCTTGTTTCTTCATGCGATTCTGTGCCATGAACAAATTCTCTTTGAGGGTATGAAGAATAGCCTCTTGAGCTATAAGTGTTGCACCATTTTGGTCACCTTGGTGAGAAAATAAGAGGTGCTTGCAAGCTCAGTTGGGTCTACTGAGCAGGACAACTATAGAGGAAAGAGTTAGAGAAAGAAAAAACAAAACTATAAGCGAGAATTAAACTAATGAAAACTAAAATCATAAGCATAGGGACATAGAAATAACAANATCTATTGATGAAAACAAAGCACCAAGAAGAAAGGGGACTATGAGTCCCTTCTTCCTCCAAGGGAAGGCTCTTGGACCCTCACTAGTAGCTCTTCTTACAACAAAGAAACTGAAAATGGTGGTAAAATAACTCTTTGCAAATCCACTCAATGGAGAGGTGGATTGCCCAATGAAATGGTGCCAATGTGTTCTTGTCAAGGATGGAGTCCTTAAAACAATCTAGGCAGCATAACATTACTTTGAATTCCTTGAGAAAATGAGGCACATTCATGGATTTTTATAGCATTGCGTTGGGTTATTGTGTAACTCCTTTGTAGTGTGAAAAGGGCATTATTAGGTCTCTGACTAGCCCACCATTCGGATCCAGCCTGGATTTGGAGGTCAAATCAGCTTGGAAGATGAACCATAAGTGGTTGGGAGGCCGACCACATTCATAAATGCGTCGTTTAGCAGGTGCACGTCTTTTTGCGCTAACAGTCATGCATCGTACACCTGTGCACGCTTTATACGTCCCTGTTTTGCGCATGTGCACGCGCGCCTAAAGTATGCAAAACGCTCTTCAATTTTTCACTACTTTGTATAGTTTTTGACCTTTTTGAATGCTGTGGTATTAATTCAAGTCCATGAATGACTTCATTACTGTTTTGATGATGCTGAGTTCTTGTAACCATGTGCGGACGAAATTTCAGTGATAACAGATGCCCCCTGATGGGTGAGGTTAGGAGCAGACGTATAGCCGAAATCCATCAATGTTTCTTCTACTGAGAATGTTGTTGTAAGAGAGAGTAATAGTGTGAGTGTCTGGAGCAATCTGTTGGAGGGAAAAAGGAGTTGGTAGGACCCGACCTTCCATAAGGTGTGTAAAATATAAAACTTTGTACAAACGAGGCGGGCATGCCCCATGCTAGTATCATGTAACTCTGAAAAAGATGATGGAAGCGTTGGTGTAAACAACTGCAGCGCCCTCAAGGGTGGTTGTGATAAAGGAAAAAGACAATTCTATAAATGAACATACTCGGAATACTAGGCAGTGATCGTGGTAATAAGTAGTAGCGATTATGTGGGCATTGATAGCCTAGCCAAGTTCAGAGGTCTTCGGCAAATGAGAGAAATAACTGTAATAGTCGCAAAGTAAGACCCACCGTAACATGAGAAAGTGTTGGCGTCGAATTTTATGGGGGACAATGAAAATAGGGAGCAATGGTGGTTCACCCTGTGTTGTCCAAGATTTCTCATTGAATGGAGAATGAGAATCAAGATACTGTTGCCCTTCCAGAAATTTGTGATGATGTCAACAAAAGGGGAACATGACTCCCAGAAGTAAAGAGATTTGTACAATCTACTAAGGTGAGGAAGTGGCAGAGGTACATGGATGAAGTCAAGAAGTGGTAAGACTCAAGACTGCCCTAGGTTTGAGGATGTATGGGATAAAAAGTGGCCGCAACCATGTAACGAGGTCGAGTGTCAGGGGGATGACAAGACCAGTGATAAGTTGTGCCAGAGGCGGGACAAAGTGAACAAATGCAGAGGGTAGAGGTAAGTGACCTATTGGGGTACTCTAAATATATGGACGATGTCGGGAAGGGTAGATGATGAGTAATGCTCCAACCAGGGGTGACATGGGTTGCGTTTGGCCAACATGAGGGAAGTAGGTCACCAAACGTGACGACAAAAAGATAATGACATGACTGGAAATAAAGGCGTTTGTACAATAAATAATGAATAATTTG
>JASDQU010310128.1:63541-75670 GCA_032191745.1 Picea mariana | reverse complement strand
AGATGGTTCTTGTTCTTGTTTTTCTTCCTCTTCACAATCTATGTAGAATAATTTCTTCTCACCACACTTATGTCCCTTACTGTACTTGCTGTCACATTTAAAGCATAAACCTTTTGATTTTCTTTCCTCCAATTGTTGAGGTGTCAACCTTGTAGGTTGATGTGTTTTATAAGAATGAACATTGTTCTCTCTATAGATGTTAGGATTGGTCCTTCTAGTAGCCATAGCCATATTTTTACTTTCAACATTTCTTGCCACCTTAAATGCATTCTCCAATGATTTGGGTTCCCAAAGTAGAACCTCATGTTGAATGTTATACTTTAAAGTTCCTATGAATACATCAATCAAGTGCTCATCTGGAATATCGGTTACCTTTATATTCAATCTTTGGAAGTTCTCAATGTGCTCGGTAACTGAGCCCTTTTGCTTGAGATTTACCAATTGGCTAAAAAAGGTATTGCTCCTTGTATCTTCATAGTGTGCTATCATTTCTTCCGTGAAAATTTTCCAAGTGACGAGTGATTTGTGAGAACAAAGCCATCGATACAATACAAATTGATTAGGTTCTAAATATAAAGAAGCAATTCGTGCCTTTTGTGTATGTGGCACATTATGTAGATCAAAGAATTGCTCCATCTGAAGTATCCATGTGATTGGGTCCTTGCCATAAAAATTCCTCATATCGATCTTAGGAACATGGTTGGTCTTCAACCCAAAGTTGGAGTTTATCCATTCTTGATTCACCTTCCTTGTGTCCTCATCATGAATTTCATGGGATGCTTTTTCACTTTCAGGCGTCTTCTTTGTTAAGATTTTTTTCAATACTTCCATGATCTCCTCTTTTAAACCATCCATCTTTGCCTCCAACTTAGCTTCCATCTCTTGTAGTTCATCTTTTGTAATATACGAGATATAAAAAGTATGCATAATAGAAATAAAATGCTATAAATAGCAGAATAACAGTAATATAACCAACATAATCTCCACAATAACACATAAATGATATAAGAACAACAACAATAATAACACTTTGATTCAGAAAGAAATGTTAACAGGCCTCTTTGAGGGGGAAACCTCCAGTCGAACAGTGCTCTGTTACAAAAATCTCCAAGCTAGGGTTTTCATACCCTCGACCCTTATTTATACTAAATATGTCTATCAAGAGAAGCATCTAGAGGAAGATCCTTCTAGAAGCAGAAGCTTCTATTAGGTCTTCTTACGTCCGCCTTATTCTATTTTATTGAAAGGCCTTATTAGCATTTGACCTTTATTACATCCAAATATATTGCTCTACCTATCTGTGGGTTAGGACCCTAAATGTCCACCCCCTTAAAAACAACCTTGTCCTCAAGGCTTGAGATGTGGAAACTGCTGCAGAATGGTAGCTGGTTCCCACGTGGCATCTGCTAGAGTTGTATCTTTCCACTGGACTAGCACTTCCTTGATGGTTCTTTGATGCAGACGACGCTCATGCTGGTCCAAAACTTCTTCTGGCTGTAGCCAAATGGATCCTTCTTCAACTAACTCGGGAAGGTTGGTTTGAATTGGGCACCTAGTTCCAATCACCTTCTTTAAGCATGAAACATGAAAAACAGGATGTAGCTTCAAATGACTGGGTAGAGCTAACTGATAGGCGACTTGTCCCACATGCTTGAGAACTGTATAAGGACCATAAAATTTGGGTGCTATCTTCTGACAATGCTCGGCCTTGAGGGAAGTTTTCTTGTATGGTTGCAGTCGCAGAAACACCTGATCCCCTTCTACAAATTGACATTCAGAGAGACCTTGATCTCCTTGTTTCTTCATGCGATTTTGTGCCATGAAAAAGTTCTCTTTGAGGGTATGAAGAATATCCTCTTGAACTGTAAGTGTTTGGTCAACCACCTGGACCTTCGAGGTACTCAGTAAGTATGAGAGGAATGAATGTGGCTTCTGTCCATATACCGCTTCAAAAGGAGTCATATGTGTAGTTGTATGGTAGGAAGTGTTGTACCACCATTCATCTAGGGGTAACCATTGAGCCCAATGATTTTGCTTTTTAGAGGAAAAACACCGTAGATATGTTTCCAAACACCTGTTGACAACTTTCGTTTGACCATCAGTCTAGGGATGATAAGCTGTGTTGAGATGCAATTGGGTGCCCTGTAGCTTGAACAGTTCTTGCCAAAAATTGCTTGTGAAAGTTGGGTCACGATCAGAAACAATAGAGCACGACATGCCATGAAGCTTGAAGACCTGTTCCATGAAAATTTGAGCCATCGTGGATGGAGTAAATGGGTGTTGAAGAGCACATAAATGAGAATAATTGGAAAGGCGATCCACAACCACCATTATGATTGATTTATTTCCTGATTTGGGTAAGCCGATAATAAATTCCATAGAGATATCCTTCCAAATAACAAGTGGAATCAGAAGAGGTTGTAGTGTGCCCAGAGATTTGACTATTTCTCCCTTGTTGCATTGACACACATCACATTCAACTACAAAATTACAGATGTCCTGTTTTATACCATCCCAGAAAAAAGAATGTTTGACCCTGTCATAGGTTATGGTGAACCCGGAGTGCCCCGTTGTGGGTGTAGCATGAAGCTCAGAAAGTACTGTGGATTTAAGCTTGATTGTTTACTTAAATACAAATGACCTTTGTATCGAAGCTCATCCTGGAGACAAGAGTACCCTTGGGGAGCTGGAGCATTGGTCTGCAATTGTTGGATCAGATGCGAACTTTTGGGATCTTGTAGCCTTTCTTGGCGAACAACTTGGAGCCAATCTGCTACAATGAAGGAAAGAGAAAAAAGGGATCCTTCTTCTTCATATTTTCGAGACAATGCATCTGCCACCACATTGTCTTTGCCTTTCTTGTAAATGATCTCATAATCACATCCAAAGAGCTTAGTCACCCATTTTTGTTGCTCCAGGGAGGAAATGCATTGTTCCAGAAAGTACTTGAGGCTTTGATGGTCTGTCTTAATTTGGAAACGTTGCCCCAAGAGATAAGGGCGACACAGATCAATGGCATGCAGAATAGCCAACATTTCCTTTTCATAGATGGGTTTGCCCAGATTCCTTTTAGATAGTTGCTTGCTAGTGAAGGCCAAAGGTCGACCCTCTTGCATAAGGACAACACCGATTCCTTTCCCTAAGGCATCACATTCCAACACAAAGGTCTTTGTGAAATCAGGAAGGGCCAGAACCAGAGTGGTGCACATGGCCATCATCAAGGTTTGGAAAGCTTGAGTAGTAGCTAGAGTCCAGGTGAAAGAGCTCTTTTTGGGGAGAGCAGTGAGAGGTGCTGCAATCTTTCCATAATTCTTAACAAACTTGGGATAATACCCTGTTAAGCCCAGAAATCCATGCAATATTTTGAGAGTCTTTGGGTGTGGCCAGTCTTGCATAGATTCAATATTTTTTTGATCCACCCTGACACCATCCTTTCCAACCAGATGACCCAAGTATTCTACTTCTGAGGCACCAAAAGAACATTTAGGCTATTTCAAGAAAAGTTGGTGCTGAGAGAGTAGATGGAGAACTCAATCCACATGAGTAAGATGGTCTGTCCAGGTTTTTCTATAGATGAGGATATCATCAAAGAAAACTAAGACAAAATGATGAAGAAAGGGACAGAAGACATGATTCATGAGACTTTGGAAGGTGGAGGGGGAATTACACAAGCCAAAGGGCATGACCAAAAAATCATAGTGGCCCTCATGAGTTTGAAAGTCCGTCTTGGGAATGTCTGCCTCTTTCATACATATCGAGTGATAGATCGAGCGAAGATCAAGTTTAGTAAAGAATTGGGCACCACTCAATTCATCCAGGAGGTCATCAATGACAGGAATGGGAAATTTGTCTTTAATGGTCAGTTTGTTGAGGGCATGGAAGTCAGGACACATTCTCCAAGAACCTTCTTTGTTTAGGACCATGACTACAGGAGAAGAGTAAGGGCTCATACTAGGGCGGATAACGCTTGCATTAAGGAGTTCCTGGACCATTTTCTCAATTTCATTTTTTTGTGAAAAGGGGTGGCGATACAGACGGATATTGGGAGGGAGGCTTCCGGGTATAAGGGGAATGGAATGATCATGAACAGCGTGGGAAGGAGGGAGTCCTTGGGGAGTGGAAAATACCATTTGATGTTTAGAAAGGAGGTCTTGGAGGTCTTGCGGCATCGGGCGTGTCTCTGTTGCTTGTATGGCATGGAGTTGGGAAAGGACACCAAAATGACCTTTTTTGAGTAGCTTTTCCATGCGATGGGAACTAATGACCTCAGGTGAACCAACAATGATGCCTTGGAATTGATATTGGTGGCTTTCATGGTTGAATTGCATGGTTAATTCCTTAAAATCCATGAGAATGGGACCCAAAGTCCTTAGCCAGTCTGCACCCAACACAATGTCACAACCGCCCATGTCGATAGAAAACATATGGGATTTTAGGTGGTAGTCACCGATTTGGAGACACACATTTTCACAATGCCCTCCACATTTCATGGAACCACCATTGGCAATCATGATTTGGAAATTGTTGACGACATGGATGTAGCAATGAGTTTCTTGGGCAATGTGGTGATGAATAAAATTATGGGTGCTTCCACTATCAACCAAAATGATGACCTTCCGATGCTTGATTTAACCGATTAAATTGAGTGTTTGGGGGGTGGAGAAGCTAGTGAGAGCATTGAGGGAAATGATCGGTTCCACTTCGGGCGGGTCTGAGGGAGGGGTTATGTCAGTGATTTCAGGTGACTGAGACACAAGGGGAGTTTCAACATCTTCTTCCAAAATATCCTTAGAGATGGCCATACAAAGATTTTGTTCCTTACACTTGTGGCTCGGGAATAATTTGTCATCACAATTATAACAAAGGCCTTTGAGTTGGCATTCAACCATTTCATCCTTGGTCAATTTTTGGATCCTTAATGGGGCAGAGGGAGTAGTGGGATTTACGGGTTTAGGGCAAGGGATAAAGGAGGGTTTATGGTTTTGAGAGGATACAACCTGTTGTGCTTCTTTATCCTTTTTAGTAGCCTCCACCCAACTCGAAGGTTGAGCCATGAGGACATGGGCCCGAATCTCATCCTTGAGGCCACTGATAAAACACTCTCGAAAGAAAGCATTAGTCATGCCCTCTGTTCGAAAAGCCAAGCACTCAAAGGAAGCTATGAAGTCTTCGACTGTTCCTAATTGTTTCAACTTTGTCAAACGACCCAAATGGTTGGTGTCAGTGTCAAAGCGTTCCTAAAGCTCAGTCACAAATTGGGTCTAAGCAATATACCCTTGACGAGAAGTTTTTCTTCATTGCCACCATTGCCAACGTTCTTTATCTAGATGGAGAACACCATACTAGAGTTTGGCCAAGTCAGCCATAATGCCGTATAAAGAGAAATAATGTTCCATTTGGATTACCCAACTAGTGGGGTCCAAGCCATCAAATTTGGTCACATCCACCCATGGAAGGTGTAGGTCATGTTGAAAGTAATGGTGTTGAAAGGTATGGGAATGGGAGGAATGTTCACGTTCAGTCTGTGGAGGTGCGTCAGAGAAAGGGTCATCTGTAGGGATCTTTAGTTTGGTGCAGAGTGATGGAAAGATAGATTCAAGCTGGGTGGTCAGTTCTTGTTTGACTTCCTCCATTGAGGACTGCATAGTTGTATTTATGGTTGTATTGATGGATGTATCGATGGAGGCAACAATGGCACAGAGTTGCTTCACTTTTTTTTGGGTCTCGAGGATACCAGATTGCAAGGTGTTGAAGCGAGCTTCCAGGTCTTGGCTATGGGTATGGGCCATGAGGATGGGTGAACTGAAAAGGGGCGGGCGGGGTAAATTTTTTTTCCGAAAAATGATATGGATGATTGTGATAAGGGAGAAGAGTTGAATCCAATGGAATAGGTCTCAAATAATGGTTAAAATTTTTCCAGATTTGTTTATTTTTTACACCTGTGGAGTTATACTCTGGTCTGAAGAATACTTCAGCGATGATATCCCCAAATTCTTAACCAATAAGAAAAGTGCAGTGATTTGGTAACTCGAACATAGTTGCATGGTAGTAGATCTTGTCTATTTTAATTTGTTTATGTTTCTGTCCCCCAAGGGTTAGGTATTCAAGGGTTCTATAGAAAAGGCTTTGGCCTGTGCTATAGCTCTCTGATATGCGTGTGGGGTCAAACAATAGTACTCGGCCCAATATCTTTGGGCACTAACTAAGGAGGATAGACCGCACCCTTAGCCGTACTACCCAACTACCCAGGTACTAGAGAGTATCTTCTCAAGTGTTGTTCTCGGTGGCACTATAGTAGTCAGGTGACCAATCGATTTATCTAAAGAGGGCTTCAGGAAATCTAGGCCGATTCTGTACATAGGTGCTGTCTGATGCGCTACCACTCGAAGGGGTACAAACAGGGGTTACAAGGGTGGCCAACAGATGCGCGCTTAAGAACCACTTGTATTTCCTACATGTATGAATCCCTCAACCGAGGGTTTATGCACATAATGACAGATCTCTGTGGCTTAAAGACCTTGGAATACATCTCTACGTTGAAAAAAAAATTCCCACAATTTCTGTGAAGGAAAGTGCTCTGATACCACTTGTAATATACCATACATAAAAAGTATGTAGTACAAAAATAAAATGCTAGAAATAGTAGAATAACAGTAATATAACCAACATAATCTCCACAATAACACATAAACGATATAAGAACAACAACATAAATAACACTTTGATTCAGAAAGAAATGTTCACGGGCCTCTTCGAGGGGGAAACCTCCAGTCGAGCAACGCTCTATTACAATAATATCCAAGCTAGGTTTTTCATACCCTCTGTTATCTCCTAAAATAGCACTGTCGAGCTTTCAATTTTAGGTAATAGAAACAGGTAAAAAAATTCATTTCCAAATTTTTGAGGTATGTTATATGGTCTGCTTTTTGGATGTAAACTTGGAAGAAGTATCATTTTTGGTCTTGGCATTCAAAATTTCAAATCTCAGGTTTTCGGTGGTTAAAAGGGGTTAAAAAATGGCTCTTAACCACTGAAAGTCATGGTTTTCGGTGGTTAAGAAGTGGAAATAAAAGGCCTGTTAACCACTGAAAATGTTTCTATGTGCAAAGGAAAAAATCATGCTTTCGCACGAGCCAGATGTTAAGCGAGCGTGATCATCACTTCTAATCACCGAAAGTCATGTCAAATGGTGAGCTCTCCAGGTCATTGATGAATTAATACCAAAATTTTATCTTAGTCTTCATCTGTCAGAGTGCCATTAAGTTTCGGCGAGGCATAGAAACTCATATGAGATTTCGCATAACATAAAGGATACACAACATGGATTTTCAATACTTCCAGCCATGGGATTACAAGATCATGATGATTTATTTTTAGCTCTGTTTAATTTCCATTTAATTTCATTTTGAGTCCGATAGATGTCATTTATATCACAATCCCATGATTCTCTCAACTAGGCACATTAGCAGAGTTCACAATCCCGTTCACTATGGAAAGCTGGTGATTAAAGTCTCGAGTTTAGCAATCAATCAATCATCCAGGTGTTAAACCGAATCATTCAACCCAGTCATCAGGTAGTTTCAATTCGGTCATATTCCGATTCTATATTGCCTCTTACCTGGAAATAAGTCTTGGCTTAATTTTAGTTTACTGGTTGTTTGAATCAAGTTTTGGTTAAATCATGATGTTGATTCATACCTATGGTCATTATTCTTACTCTGAATTATACACCTGGTTCTTGATTTAGGTCTGAGTTAAATCCTCTGTCATCGATTCTGTTGTTGAAATATACTCTCTGTTTGATGAGTCACACCTTCTGTTCATCGAGCCATACCATACCTTGACCTGTTCCTAAAGTTTGGAGTTCTGTCCCTATTTGCATGCATATTCTCCTAATTGACAGGGACACATCAACATTTCTTAAATGCCAAAGTTTGGACCAGCCCTAAGGGCTGAACTCGATGGGGTTTGGTACCTCAAGGCTCACCCTGAGGTGGCCGAATTCTTCAAGCAGGTCGGTGTTTATGCTTACTGTGAAAAACTGACAAACTTCCATCAGCAAGTTTGCGAATCATTTGCCATTTCATACGATAGGAGGACTGCTATAGTAGGAAAAGAGGAATTCATGGTGGATGAATCTGCAATTGCCGAATACACAGGTTTACCTAGGTCAGGAGACTGTTGGTTCAAGTCTACCATACCTTCAAACATTGAATTTAGGTCATACCTGTTGCCTGTACACAAAGATTTGATCTAGAAAAAGGATTTTCCAATGTCTTATTTGGAACCAAAGTGGCAGTCCTTGTTGAAAGAAATATTTGTTTACAGAACATGTGAAGGGAGATATAACATAGTGATGTTTTATCACTTCAAGCTTCTAAACCATTTCACAGGACGAGTACCTATCAATCTTCCTTTTTATCTGCATAAGGCTCTCACCAAAATGTCAAGACAGGTCAAGGCTAATCCCATTAAGATGGCAAGCAGGTTGTCCCATCAAGGACTCATCACTCTTATTATCAAGGAGTCTCTGAAGAAGAAGCAGGTTGCATGGAATTACTTTCTCTTTTGGAATGAATTCTAGACTGACAAACCACAAGAGGACAAGGGCAAGAAAACTTCCACAAGGAAGGCTATTACTCCCAAGAGTAGTCAAAGGAAATGAAGGGCTATTTCACCCTTGAAATAGGAAGAAAAATCTTCCTCGGCCAAGAAGAAGAGAACAAAGAGAAAATTACAGTTTGAGGAAGGAGAGAAGGCTGAAGGTTTGGCCACGGAGGATAATCCTTTAAACCTCCCATATTCAGATTCTGAGCATGAACCAGAGCATAATGAGGCACAAGGAGAGAAACAAACTGATACAACTACTGACAAATACCCAAACCTCCCTACTCTTACTCCTCCAGAGGAACAAAATCAATCATCAGTAGGAGCTTCTTCGAGAAAACCCAAAGCTTCCAGGACTCAGAAAGTGAGAAAACTTCTGCAACAAATCTACGAAATGGAAGTTTTAATAAGGGTTATTAAGAAGAGAAATATAGACTTGACAGAAAAAAATGAAGAACTTCATAACATTAATCAAACTGTCAAGGAAAAACATAATAAAATCAAGGACAGGAATAGAATGCTGATAAAGGAAAATATGAAGCTGTACAGGTAGCTAAGAATTCCGAGATTAAAAATAAAAGAATCCCAACCTCCATCTCAGAAGCATACAAAGTTGGAAACCCTAGGTGAGATTTCTACATATTTGGAGGGAGAAGCAGAGACTAGTACACAACAACTTGAGATTACTGTTCCTATCAGAGGAGGAGAAACATCACCAAAGGCACCCTTAACCTTCAGCAAATAAAAAGGGTAATAAAAATTTTTCATTTTTGAAGTTTCAAATAAGTCTGAATTTTGTTTTTTTAGGTGAGCCTGAAAAGCACCCATTAACCACCAAAAGCAGAGCTTTTGCTGGTTAAAGAGCCTAATTTTTACCTGAGTTAACCATCGAAAGCCTGTAACTGCCAGAATGACCGAATTTTTGCCCAGATCATAATTTTTTAAGTCTGAATGGTTTGAAACCTTTTCAAATGGATAGTGTTTGAATTATCAAGTCAGGTTCAATGACTATTTTTGATAGATAAGGGAAGGAAGAAGGGTTTCAATCAGTTTTGGTACCTTTTTCAATGGAATAAAATCAGGGTTGTTTGCACACTTCAGCAAACTCGAATTTTATCCTTGGAAGACTAAATCAAGCAGCCTTGGGAGGCTAGACTGCACTTCATCAACACTTTACTATTCTTAAAGATCATCAGATATCAACTGACCTCATCTTGAGGATCTCTTCCTAGTTTTTTGTAAATATAGTTTACTTTCTGTTTTTAGAATATCAGATCCATTGTTTTAGGATCTAAGAATTGTGATGTAAAGATATAAAGCTACAGACTTAAGACAGACACAAGGTTCTATCCTAGATACTTTTTGTCTATGTACTTTGACTCTATTATGTTATATGAATCACAGTCTTCTTTGGTTATTATATATCAGTCTTTTCATATACTCCACTACTCTATTATTTAATTCTGTTCAACCTAGTTATTCAGAACTATTATCTTCTGGTATAGATCATGAATATGAATTAGATGTTTCTTCACTGTCTTGTATGACCCTACATCTCGTGTACTTGATTATATTGAATGGTATTCTTCACACCTTTTTATCTACTGTAACTGATATACGGTTTCTCAAAGCACTGGTTTATTTAAATGCATAACAAGTTGTCATTTTCTTAGCCTTCTTAGTTATCCCATTGTTCCACACATACTTTGATTATTAAATTTCTTAAGTTACCAAGCATTCTTAGCCTACACCCTAAGGAGTTTCTTGGAGTGATAACAAATTGGCGCCGTTGCCGGGGAGAGGATATTGAAGCTCAGCTTCCTTGGTAGACGACATAGATCCATCTTTGATGATAGAAAAATTCTGGACATTATTTTGGTTATAATTATCTATCTGGCGACTCCATGAAGGACGGATTTAGTGGTGACTCCATTGCTCTGAAATCTGTTGGTGACTCCACTGGTATGACATGATCCAGATCTTTCCTACAAGGTATGATTCCTGTGATTTTTCAAGTATTTCTGGTTACCCTCATCCAGTACCTACTAGAGATGAATGGGAATGTAGTATACCCATATTTCATGGAGAGAAGTGGGAAGTGCCAGCTGAACATTTGCTGGATTTCCATGACTTTATTGACTGGCTTGAAATTGTACATGAGTATGTTCAAATTAAGATTTTCAAATTTTCATTAAAAGTGATTTCTCTTGACTGGTGTCGGTCTCTTCCAAGTGCAAGTGTCAGCTCTTTGGTTGATTTTCATGCTGCCTTCCATGTGTTTTGTAAAGACCATTTTCCAGATGACCTTCTCTATCCTCAATGCTGTCATGAGTTTTATTTATTGAATAAAGATCCAAATACTCATGAAGATTTTGCTGCAGCAGAAGATATCTCTCACCATGATCAATGTAATGATCCCAAGCCAAATTCTTTCTTGGAATCACTAACTACTACTAATTTATTGAGCTTTTAAGTGCATACAAGATTCATCAACACATGGAGATCACAATATATTCAAGATGTAGAAGCACAAGCAAAGATCTGACCTTTATTATGAGCAATGTAAGATCAATACAATAGATGGCTGATATGGCATAAACCTTAGATGGCCGTACAAGCAATAGATATGAGCTGCTACAAAATGCTCCCGACAATACAAAATAAGCCTCCAAAGGCTGGATATACAATGAAGACTGAATCAAGCAGATCTGAGCTGTACTAATGCTCAACCTCCAACTGGAAAGTGCCACATCCTGCTAGAATGCTGAAGCCCTCAATAATTCTGCCCTGCTACCAAAAGTGTCCAATCATCCTGAGAAATATGCCAAATGATAGATAGGGCAACTGTAAGGATAACCCAGATGTCCAAATTCCCAAATCCACCCTCAAACCCCATAGATCTGAATTCTCCACTAAATGGTGCACCCCACTGGATGATTGAAACCCTAGCTAGTTCGGCCCTGATGAAGGAGGCCTCCAAATTCTCTAAAACTCTCCAAGAATATAGATCGGGCTATGAGAATCCCGTGGGAGAAGTTTCAAATTCAGATCTCAAGAAGATCTCCCTAGATCTAAGTTTTACTGAATCACAGGACGTCCCCTATGGCTCCAAGATGTCCCAATCTGCAGACAAATGTAGAATAATGATAACCCTCTAGAAAATCTCTCAAACTGATGGTCCTACCCCTGCAAAAAAAACCCAACTATCGGAATGGCCCCAGGCCCTTAGGATAAGCTAGATTGAACCTCCCTCTAGATGATGGTGCGCCCTTGCTGGAAACACAAGAACAGTACGACCTTCTACCTTCTGAAGTGCTAGATGGAGATGGACTGAGACAAGAATGGTGTGGAGGATTCTTTCATCCCCGAGACCAAGCTGCAAAACCAGGTGAGTGGATATTTCACCACTGAGTTGCTCACAAGGGTTTGTACAACAAAACCCCCAAACTAAATGCTCAAGAGCAATAGCAAATGCTAATCCAAAACTAGAATGAGTAATAGGTGCGCCCCAATCTCTTTCTT
>JASDQU010310128.1:33793-63441 GCA_032191745.1 Picea mariana | reverse complement strand
CCTGATCAGATACTCCTTGATGCTTCGGTTTTAGAGCCTCTTCTCTCTGACTTCTAACACCTCCTTTGGAATCAAAACAAGTTGTCCCTCCTCATCCATGGGAGGCAATGCCTCAATAGGCCTAGCGTGTTGACCAAGTGCTTTCTTAAGGCACGAGACATGGAAGACGTGAATTTTGCTACGCCGTGGAAGCTCCAGCTCATAAGCTACTGCCCCTATCCTCTGGCTGACTCTATAAGGTCCAAAGAAACGTGGCTGCAGTTTCTCTGCTCCGCTTCTTTTAATGGAGGCCTGCCTATATGGCTGCAACCTCAAATAGACTAAATTGCCAACCTCAAGGGTACGATCAACTCTGTGCTTGTCTGCTTGGACCTTTTGCTGGTTTTGTGCCCTCTATAAATGATCCTTCAATTCCCTGAGAATATCTTGGCTCTGTTGTATCCAATCCTGTACCATTGGAGCCCTTCTGTCACCAAATGCAATCTCCACAAATGATAAAGGATCATAGCTATATAAATCTTTTAAGGGTGACATGCCAATGGACATATGTTGGGTGGTGTTGTAGCAATATTCTCCCAAATGTAACCATCTGACCCATGCTTTTTGTTGTCCTGCTATGTAGTTTCTGAGGTAACCTTCCACCCATTTGTTGACTATCTCAGTCTGACCATTCGTCTGAGGGTGATAGCTAGTACTAGGAGTCAATGACGTACCCACTAATCTGAACAACTCTTGCTAAAACGTACTCATGAATCTACTGTCCCTGTCACTGATGATGGTTTTGGGTAGGCCGTGTAGTCTGAACACCTCTCTGAAAAATATTTCGGCCACCTGTGTTGCATTGAAGTCTGTGGCTATGGGAAAAAAGTGTGCAAACTTCATCAACCTATCTACCACCATGAAAATGAAATCTTTCCCCTGTGCTCTGGGCAACCCGGTGATGAAATCCATGGATATACTTTCCCACTTGTGATTTGGAATAGGTAGGGGCTGCAACAGTCTTGTAGGGTGCGTGTGCTCATCCTTGTTTTCTTGGCATGTAGTGCATTCTTTGACATGCTTCATCACATCTTCCTTGAGGCCTTTCCATGCAAACCTCTCTCTCACCTACCTGTACGTCTTACTGATGCCCTTATGCCCTGCTACTAGTGAGTTATGACATGCATGCAGAATCTTAGCTTTGAGAGCTGATTTAGGAACTAAAAAGATCCGGCCTTTGTAATAGATGAGGTCATTTATGACCCTGAAGTTGTCATCCTATATTTTCCCATCCAACAGTTGCCAAGTGAACTGATCCTTTGCATATTCCACTATCAAGTGTTCCTTCCAGTCGACTGACATACCGAACATGGCAAAAATGGATGGCCTTCTGGATAATGCATTGGCCACTGCATTGTTCTTCCCTTTGACGAATTCAANTCTTTGTTGTAAATGTTGTAAAGTAGTTCAGGACCCCTGAGTTTCTAGCTTTCATAGGCAAGGGGGTGCCTATTCTACATCAACACGGCCCCTATACCTTCCCCTAAGGCATCACACTCCGAAGTGAAGGGTATGTCGAAATCAGGAAGACCTAGAACTGGGCAGGTGCTCATGACCTCTTTCCTTTTCTCCATCGTGACTTGGGCCTCATCATTCCATTTGAAGGACCCCTTTTTGGTTAGGTCAGTCAAGGGTGCGCACAGCTAAGAAAACCCTTTGACAAATTTCCTATAGTATGTGCATAGGCCCAAGAATCCCCTCAGTTCCGTGAGTGTTTTCGGAGTAGGCCATTCCCTAATGGCTGTTATTTTCTCCTAGTGTACCTGTACCCCTTTTTCCCCTATGATGTGTCCCAAGTAAAGCACTTCTATCATTCCAAACTCACACTTGGATTCCTTGGCATATAGTGACTGTTCTTCCATGATTGATAGGATTTGGTTCACATGTCGAAGGTGTTTCTCCCAGGTCTTGCTGTAAATTAGCAAGTCATCAAAGAATACCAACAAGTGTTTCCTCAGTTGTTTGTTGAACACATGGTTCATGCAAGACTGAAATGTGGCTGGGGCATTGGTTAACCCAAAGGGCATCACCAAAAAATCGTAATGGCCGTAGTGACACCTAAAGGTTGTTTTTGAGATGTCCTCCTCCCTCATCTTGATTTGATGGTAGCCCAAGCGAAGATCAATTTTTGTCAAATATATAGCTCCATGCAGCTCATCCAGCAACTCATCAATTTTGGGTATGGGATACCTGTTTTTGATCGTCTTTTTATTCAAAGCTCGGAAGTCAATGCACATTCTCATCGTTCCATCCTTCTTCTTCACCAAGACTACTGATGAAGCAAATGGTCTTGAACTTGGTCTGATGTTTCCCATGTCTAGAAGCTCCTTGATGGCATTCTCTATCTCATCTTTATACTTCTTGGGATGCCTATAGGGTGTGGTGATAACAGGCTTAGGCCCTGCTTCTAGCTCAATGATGTGCTCAAACCCCCTGTCTGGTGGCACACCTGGAGGAATCGGCCCAAACACTTTCTGGTGCTTGTCAAGGATTCTTTTGATCTCTAGTGTGTAATGCACCTTTCCCTTCTCATCCACCCATGTTGAGACCTTACATTCCGCTGCGTATACAATTTCTTCCCTTTTGAAGATGGCTTCCATCCTCTTTGCCGTGACCACTCTGGCAGAGTTACCTGTCATGCCTCTGAGCACAACCTTTTGTCCTCCTTCCTCCACAAAGGACATTTCCAAGGTATTGTAATTTGTGGTGATGGGTCCTAAAGTGCTGAGCCACTGCACCCCTAGGATGATGTTGGTATTGGGAAGATCCATCACATACACATCCTAAACTAACTCATGCCTTCCCAAGGTGAGTTTCATACCTGGTATGTACATGTTACAGGGCATAGTACTACCACCTGCTACCTCCACTTTGAATTCTTCAAACTCTACTGTAGGTATGTTCCTCATTTTCAGTAATGCTGCATCAATGAAATTGTGGGAAGCTCCTTCATCAATCAGAACCGACACTCTCTGTTCTTGTAAGATGCCTCTCATCCTGAAGGGGTTTAAATTGGGTACCCCGCTGATAGATGCCAACGTAGCCTTCTCTCCAGCTACACAGTCTAGTTCTAGAACCTCCTCTTCTGCTGCCTCTAACGTTTCGGCCTCCATGTTTTGTATCTGACCATACTCATCCTCTTCTTCGTCATCTGAAGTGACCTCGATGTAATGTACGTGTCCTCGTCCCATGCAATTGTGTGAGGGATTCCATGGCTCCTTGCATGTGAAGAAGAGTTGCTTCCTTCTCAGTTCCCTCCTGGTGTTGTCATCTATTCTGCCATGGCCCTTGTTATAACCCTTAGGGTCATGTCCTCCTTGGTTTATTGGAGGCCTTTGATCTCTTCCACCATTGTTAAGAGGTGGTCTGGGTATGAATTTTGGTTTAGCAGCTGGACCCAGATCCCTCATCTTTCAAATGGCTTCCTGTAGGCTAGTAGGCTTGAAGGCCTTAACCCAACCCTTCAAGGGTTCCATCAATCCTTTTGTAAAGAGCATCATGAGCTTGGTTGGGGACATATCTTGCACCATCACTACCAACCTATGGAACTCATCAATGTATGCCTTAGCCGTACCTATTTGCTTGAGTTGGGTGAGCTCCCAGAAATGTAACTCAGGATCTCCTAGATCAAATCTATCAATGAGCCTATGAGTGAATTCTGTATAGGATACAATCTGGTTGTGGCCGAGTGTGGTGAGCCCATGGTACCACCAATCGTGGGCCTTGCCATCGAAGTACATAGTGGAAAACTTGATGGCCTCCATCTCTCTCATGGGGTTAAGCTGCAGGTAAGTATCCATCTTCTACACCCATGCTTGTGCTGTCATCTTAGCCGTACCATCAAAGTATGGAATCTCTATCTTCCCTGCCCTTCGCTCAAACTCAAAGCTGCCCCTGTGGTTTGTACTAGGATGGTTTCTGAATCTGAGTTGACAATACTGGTCTAGGGACATCTGTCTTTGAACTTTCATATCCAAGCTATAGTATTCCGTAGTACTCCTGTCTAATGGTTCCACAAAATATTCAACCTGTTCATGCTGCCCTTGCTTATCTGTGAATGTGGACATGTATGGTATGGGGTTAGCTCTGCTACCTGAGTGTTGGCCTAGCGGTTCATCCGTGAACACTGGCACGTATGGCCTATGATTGGTCCTACTACCCATCTACCCATGGAACGTGCCACCTCCAAGACTTCCTTCGGATCCCGGTGCTTTCTTCGTGTTATATCTGACTTCCTCATGGGTTCCATCGGACCCTCTAGCTTCCTTATTCCCATATGTATCAGGATCTTTGCCTCAATGGGTTACTTGCATCAGAAGGTCAGTTATCCTAGTTTGGTTCTCATTCATTTTTTGTAGATTCTCATCAACTTTCTTCAAGGTTTCAGAGATTCTGGCCCATCCCCTTCTGTTGGTTTCCTGATACTCATCCATCTGCCAGACCAATGTGCTTTCTGTGTGGTTCATGTTTTGCTGGAACTTACCAAATTCGGTTACTAAGAGAGCTAAGCCCTGAGGCTCATGTTCGTCTCCTGACCCTTCCATTTCTGCCTCTATTTCACTGTTGTTTTTCTTCCTCCGACCGATAACAATTCCCCTGTACTTCTGCATGCATCGATCTCTCTACAGGTTTGGAGGATCGAGGCTCTGATACCAGTGTAAATATCCCAAGCCAAATTATTTCTTGTAATCACTAACTACTACTAATTTATTGAGTTATTAAGTGCATACAAGATTCATCAAGACATGGAGATCACAATATATTCAAGATGTAGAAGCACAAGCAAAGATCTAACCTTTATTATGAGTAATGTAAGATCAATACAATAGATGGCTGATATGGAATAAACCTCAGATGGTCATACAAGCAATAGATATGAGATGCTACAAAATGCTCCCGACAATACAAAATAAGCCTCCAAAGGATGGATATACAATGAAGACTGAATCAAGCAGATCTGAGCCGTACTAATGCTCAACCTCCAACTGGAAAGTGACACATCCTGCTAGAATGTTGAAGCCCTCAATAATTCTACCCTTCTACCAAAAGTGTCCAATCATCCCGAGAAATATGCCAAATGATAGATCGGGCAACTGTAAGGATAACCCAGATGTCCAAATTCCCAAATCCACCCTCAAACCCCATAGATCTGAATTCTCCACTGAATGGTGCACCCCACTGGATGATTGAAACCCTAGCTGGTTTGGCTCTGATGAAGGAGGCCTCCAAATGCTCTGAAACTCTCCAAGAATATAGATTAGGCTATGAGAATCCCGTGGGAGAAGTTTCAGACTCAGATCTCAAGCAGATCTCCCTAGATTTGAGTTTTACTGAATCACAGGACGTCCCCTATGGCTCTAAGACGTCCCAATCTACAGACAAATGTAGAATGATGATAACCCTCCAGAAAATCCCTCAAACTGATGGTCCTACCCCTGCAAACAAAACCCAACTGTCGAAATGGCCCCAGGCCCTCAGGATAAGCTGGATCGAACCTCCCTCTAGATGATGGTGTGCCCTTGCTGGAAACACAAGAACAGTATGGCCTGCTGGATGGAGATGGGCTGAGACTAGAATGGTGTGGAGGAGTCTTTCATCCCCGAGACCAAGCTGCGGAACAAGGTGAGTGGATATTTCACCACTGAGTTGCTCACAAGGGTTTATACAACAAAACCCCCAAACTGAATGCTCAAGAGAAATAGCAAATGTTAATCCAAAACTAGAATGAGTAATAAGGTGCACCCCAACCTCTTACTTATACTTTTCCTTCTAATTCTTTGTTGAGTTAGGTTAACTCCCAGGGTTAATCTTCTATTCTTCTATTGAGTTATCTTTTACTCCTTTATCCTTTTCCTTTCTTAAGTCAACCTAAAAATATAACTTTTAACTTCTTGACTTTCCCCCCCCTTAGTGTGAGACTATGACCTAGTGGGGGTGCCCAGGCCACTGAGTCTCCTCATCACCTCTCTAAGAGGTGGGGGACATTACAATCAAGAGATGGGTGGTCTTCAGGATGATGGCCATAGTATAGATTCTTTAAACAGTATACCAAATGCATCCACTCTCTTAGATTATTATGCAGATCAAATTGTTCCCTTTGAAAACTTTAAAGATGATAAGCAGATTGATAGATAAAAAATTGAAAGATTTGGATCTACAACAAAGGTTGAGCTGCCTACATGCAAAATTGAGATCAGTAAATGCAACTCTCAGCTTCTGGATTTACAAACCAAGGGAAGTTGTCCCAACCATGAGGAACAAGATTTTCAGAAAACATCTAATCTCTAAGAAGGACAGCCAGAGGATTATATTTCTCCTTATGTACTTTACATGTCAACGTCAAATGAGAAAGATGAATATGATGAGGTAAAAGGTGATATTTTTTCAAATCTATTTCAAGATCCTGTTGCTGATGACTCTATGCAAGAATTTTCATCTCTATCATTAGAAATTGTTCTTGATGTTCCCATATATGATAAATACAGTGATGAGGAAGAAGACTTTAAGTCTTGTGAAGGATTTTTCACTACTAAAATTTCATCTAGTCCTATGTTTTAGCAAAGAGATGATCAGAGATGTATGCACATTGTGGTTAATAATAGCTATCAAGATCAGATTGCCTCCTTTAAAAAATTAAAAAATAATGAGCAGATTTTTATATCAACATATGAAAGTTTTGAATCTACAATAGATCTTAAGGGTATCTCTCAGTTTCAAGATTTGCAGCGACTGGAAGTTTGCAGCATATATCAAGAAGAAGGCGAGGAATTGAATAGTCTAGATCAACAGTCCATCATATGTGTTTCTCCAACAGATCTCGAGTAGCCTGCATTCAACAATGATATTAGTAAAGGCAGTTTTCAACATCTTTTTAATTTACAGTTGGATCAGTAGTCCAAAGAGGTATTGCTTTGTGAATTTGATGACCCTTTTGCTGACTATTTGGAGTCTATGAGCAGCATAGATGTTAAAATTTTTCTATCAGAAGAAGATTGTCTTTATCATCTGTTCAAACCTCTTTTCTGCATGATATGGTTTCCATTGTTGTTCGGGTCAAGATCTAGCATGATGTTAGTAAATCATCTCCTTACATGGCTTCATTGGAAACATGAATTCAACTGATAAGAGGCAGTATGTTTGGTTAGTGTAGGAGTAAGCTGAAAAATAAGCTCTTCATAAGAGCACATAGATTGCTTTTAGTTTTCTTCAAAAAACATGCAAACTACAGGCAGGCTTTTAGAGGAACAGTTGCATAGGCCACATGACTCCATAGCCCAATAGATAAGGTGACTGGAACTACTTGTTCTTGGAACCTCACTGGGAGGATTCCATCCCCGAGTAGGAGCCAGATGTTATCTCCTAAAATAGAACTATCAAGATTTCAGTTTTAGGTAATAGAAACAGGTCAAAAAATTCATTTCCAAATTTTTGAGATATGTTATATGGTTTGCTTTTTGGATGTAAACTTGGAAGAAGTATCATCTTTGGTCTTGGCATTCAAAATTTCAAATCTCAGGTTTTCGGTGGTTAAAAGGGGTTAAGAAATGGCTCTTAACCATTGAAAGTTGTGGTTTTTAGTGGTTAAGAAGTGGAAATAAAAGGCCCGTTAACCACCAAAAACATTTCTATGCGCAAAGGAAAAACTCATTGTTTCGCACGAGCCAAATTTCAAGCGAGCGTGATCATCACTTATAATCGCCGAAAGTCATGTCAAATGGTGAGCTCTCTAGGTCATTGATGAATTAATATCGAAATTTCCTCTCAGCTTTCATTTGTCAGAGTGCCATTAAGTTTCGGCGAGGCACATAAACTCATATGAGATTTCGCATAATAGAAAGGATACATCACGTGGATTTTCAATACTTCCATCCATGGGATTACAAGATCATGATGATTTATTTTTAGCTCTGTTTAATTTCCATTTAATTTCATTTTGAGTCCGAGAGCTGTCATATATATCACAATCCCATTATTCTCTCAACTAGGCACATTAGCAGAGTTCACAATCCCATTCACTATGGCAAGCTGGTGATTAAAGTCTTGAGTTCAGCAATCGATCAATCGCCCAGGTGTCAAACTGAATCATTCAACCCAGTCATCAGGTAGTTTCAATTCAGTCATATTCTGATTCTATATTGTCTCTTACCTGGAAATAAGTCTCGGCTTAATTTTAGTTTACTAGTTGTTTGAATTAAGTTTTGGTTAAATCATGACACTGAGTCATACCTATGGTCATTATTCTTACTTTGAATTATACACCTAGTTCCTGATTTAGCTCTGAGTTAAATCCTCTGTCATCGATTCTATTGTTGAAACATACTCTTTGTTTGATGAGTCACACCTTCTGTTCATCGATCCATACCATACCTTGATCTGTTCCTAAAGTTTCGAGTTCTGTCCCTATTTGCATGCATATTCTCTTAGTTGACAGGGACACATCAGCATTTGTTAAATCCCAAAGTCTGGACCAGCCCTAAGGGATGAACTTGATGGGGTTTGGTACCTCGAGGCTCACCCTAAGGTGGCCGAATTCTTCAAGTAGGTAGTTGTTTATGCTTACTGTGAAAAATTGACAGACTTCCATCAGCAAGTTTGTGAATCATTTTCCATTTCATATGATGGGAGGACTGCTACAGTAGGAAAAGAGGAATTCATGGTGGATGAAGCTGCAATTTCCAAATACACAGGCTTACCTAGGTCAGGAGAATGTTGGTTCAAGTCTACCATACCTTCAAACATTGAATTTAGGTCATACCTGCTGCCTGTACAGAAAGATTTGATCTGGAAAAAGGATATTCCAATGTCTTATTTGGAACCAAAGTGGCAGTCCTTGTTGAAAGCAATATTTGTTTACATAACATGCGAAGAGAGATATAACAGAGTGATGTTTTATCACTTCAAGCTTCTAAACCATTTCATAGGCCGAGCACCTATCAATCTTCCTTTTTATCTGCATAAGGCTCTCACCAAAATGGCAAGATAGGTCAAGGCTAAGCCCACTAAGGTGGCAAGCAGGTTGTCCCATCAAGGACTCATCACTCTTATTATCAAGGAGTCTCTGAAGAAGAAGCAGGTTGCATGGAATTACTTTCTCTTCTAGAATGAATTCCAGACTGAGAAACCGCAAGAGGACAAGGGAAAGAAGACTACCACAAGGAAGGCTATTACTCCCAAGAGTAGTCAAAGGAAACGAAGGGCTATTTCACCCTTGAAATAGGAAGCAGAATATTCCTCGGCCAAGAAGAAGAGAACAAAGAGAAAATTACAGTTTGAGGAAGGAGAGAAGGCTGAAGGTTTGGCCATGGAGGATAATCCTTTAAACCTCCCATATTCAGATTCTGAGCATGAACTAGAGCATAATGAGGCACAAGGAGAGCAGAAAACTGATACAACTGTTGATGAATACCCAAACCTACCTACTCCTACTCCTCCAAAGGAACAAAATCAATCATCAGTAGGAGCTTCTTCGAGAAAACCCAAAGCTTCCAGGACTCAGAAAGTGAGGAAACTTCTGCAACACATCTACAAAATGGAACTTTTAATAAAGGTTATTAAGATGAAAAATATAGAATTGACAGAAAGAAATGAAGAACTTCATAACATTAATCAAACTGTCAAGGAAAAAAATAATAAAATCAAGGATAGGAATAGGATGCTGATAAGGAAAATATGAAGCTGTACAGGCAGCTAAGACTTCTGAGATTAAAAATAAAATAATCCCAACCTCCATCTTAGGAGCATACAAAGTTGGAAACCCTAGGTGCGATTGCTACATCTTTGGAGGGAGAAGCAGAGACCAGTACACAACAGCAAGAGATTACGAGTCCTATCATAGGAGGAGAAACATCACCAAAGGCACCCTGAACCTTCAACAAATAAAAAAGGTAATCAAAATTTTACATTTTTGAAGTTTCAACAAGGTATGAMTTTTAGTGGTTTAGGCGAGCCTAAAAAGCACTCATTAACGACCGAAAGMAAATCTTTCAGTAGTTAAAGAGCCTAATTTTTACCTGAGTTAACCACCGAAAGCCTGTAACTGCCAGAATGACCGAATTTTTGCCCAGATCAGAATTTTTTGAGTCCGGATGGTTTGAAACCTTTTCAAATGGATAGTGTTTGAATTATCAAGTCAKATCCAATGACTATTTTTGATATATAAGGGAAGGAAGAAGGGTTTCAATCAATTTTGGTACCTTTTTCAATGGCAGAAAATCAGGCTTGTTTGCACACTTCAACAAACTCGAATTTTATCCTTGGAAGACTAAATCATGCAGCCTTGGGAGGCTAGACTGCACTTCATCAACACTTTACTATTCTTAAAGATCATCAGATATCAACTGACCTCATCTTGAGGATCTCATCCTAGTTTTTTGTAAATATAGTTTACTTTCTATTTTTAGAATATCAGATCCATTGTTTTAGGATCTGAGAACTGTGATGTAAAGCTATAAAGCTATAGACTTAAGACAGAAACAGGGTTCAATCTTGGATACTTTTTGGCTATGTACTTTGACTCTGTTATGTTATATGAATCACAATCTTCTTTGGTTATTATATATCAGTCTTTTCATATACTCCACTACTTTGTTATTTAATTCTGTTCATCTTAGTTATTCAGAACTGTTATCTTCTGGTATAGCTCATGAATATGAATTAGATGTTTCTTTACTGTCTTGTATGACACTACATCTCTTGTACTTGGTTATCTTGAATGGTATTCTTCATACCTTTTTATCTACTGTAACTGATATCCGGTCTCTCAAAGCACTGGTTTATTTAAATGCATAACAAGTTGTCCTTTTCTTAGCCTTCTCAGTTATCCCATTGTTCCACACATACTTTGATTATTAAATTTCTTAAGTTACCAAGCATTCTTGGCCTACAACCCTAAGGAGTTTCTTGGAGTGATAACACCCTCAACCCTTATTTATACTAAACATGTCTATCAAGAGAAGCATCTAGAGGAAGATCCTTCTAGAAGTAGAAGATTCTATTAGGTCTTCTTACATCCGCCTTATTCTATTTAATTGAAAGGCCTTATTAGTATTGACCTTTATTACATCCGAATATATTGCTCTACCTATGTGCAGGTTAGGACCCTAACATCTTTTGTAAATCATTTATGTCCCTACACATTTCTTCACCTTCATCGAGAGTCCAAGTAGGATTGTCTGGAGGCTTATTTGGTGTAGAAGTTCCCTTTTTGGGTGGCATGTTGGCCAAGTATCACTTTTGAACCTTGATTTTGGGGTGGTTCTGCTAGACAATCTTTCTTCTGTTGTATCTCCCAAGTTTCGGCCCTTCTGGGTATGAAACTTTCTTTTATGTATTTATCTGATATTTCTTCTCTGCAATGCCATAGGTCTAATCAAAATTGGATGTGCCAAGTAGAATTTATGGCAACTTCCCCACAACTTGTCGATTTTTGGCCTTTCCAGGAGATCTCACTTGTATAGTGTTCCCCGTACAAAATAATTGATATAAAATTCTGAAACTCATACCAAAAATACTATAGACTATCCAAGATCCAATGAAACCAGTCCCACTCAATTTGGATACTCTAGGAAGAGGTTATGATTGTTTTAACTCGAACTCCTTCTTGAGATTAGTCATTAGGACTAGTGAGATACCCTATCTTACACAGGGTGTATCTACAAATTTAAGATGACCCAGAAGCTGAAATATTTACCATAGATACCTTACTAATTTCTGTGAATAGCCTTTAGATTTCAGGGTCTGAAACATTACATAAATTTTTTTATAGCGAAAATTCCGCTATGGCTCAGTTAAGGATGATTCTAGAACCCTATCTTGTACAGGCTGTATCTTCGAAATTATAAGGCTTTAGGAGCTGGAATTTTAACCCACTGTACCTTGATCCGTCTACTAAATATCTTCCAACCCATTCCTTCTGAAACATTTTAGAAAAAAAGTTATAGTGAAAATTCCAAGGTGTCTCAGATGTAGTAGCAAAACCCCAAGACCTTGAGCTCTGATACCATATGTTAAGAACCAAATATCAATATAGCATAGAAAAACCTCTGAAAAATTACTCAACGACTTGAAAAGGAGATAATTTCAGATAATAATCCTCTTCGAGGGGGCAACCTCCTTTTACCCCACTTAAATGTTCAAGTACAAGATGATTCCGAATGAAAATATCTCCTTGGTATATATAGGAGACTAGGAAGTATAATTACAACTAATGGAATAAAGCCGACATAAATAAAATAACATTACTAATGTAATATGCCCCAATTAAGGGGTAATGAGCCAATATTAGGGCTTAACAAAAGTGAAAGGTATGGATTAAGCAATCCAATGAGAATTTAGCCATGACAAAAAGAATCGTCAATTACTCTACATATTCATTAACCATCAACAATATAATGAGATCATCATTATACTTCTATACTATGTAAACAAAACTAGATTCAACCATTAACTAAGAAATATAATTGCAATTTAATTCTAGGAAAGGAAATTACATAAATGAAACTATGTTACATCTCCTCTAACAATTCAAAGTTCAAACTACAATAAGAAAGTGCTTGAAAACATAAATTAAAACATGACATTAAAAGTAAGTTGACAACTACATTAATCAACAACTAATTAAACAAGATCTATATAAAAATGAGATAAGCAAGCTATAATGAAAAACTGGAATTAACTCTATCCATCCATCAAATCCTTGTCGAAGAGAACCCAAATAAAAACTCTGCTCTAATCTAATTAAAACTCTATTTTAAACTTGACTATAAAATCATGAATAAAAGACATAATCTACTATCTAATTAAACACGGGGTTAGTCTATGGATTTGCAAATCCGTTCCTAATCTACAATATCAATACATGTTAACACATCTCATCATTCTAACCTGCAAAAATAGAATCAAAACAATTAAACTACAACAAACTAATTAACACAGTAAAAATATGCATGTACAGAAAAGTAAAGAGAACAATTAAATCATAAAATGCATGAACAACACAAAGATAGTTACTAGACTGCTGGTGGCCCCCCCAACAAGTCATGGTCAATTTCTAAAATCACACCACGAACTCAACAAGATGAATTCACCATAAAAACTTAAAAACACAGTTCTGGTATAATCTGGCAATGTAAAAACTCAAAACAGAGTAAAAACGTATTTGTCCCTATCACACTGATGTATCTGATGCTTAACTTATGTTTGACCACCTCGGTGGTATTTATAGTGTTTACAGGCCAAGTGGTCGACCAAAGGAGGGTCAAACCACTTCTAAATTCGACAATTTGCATTAAATGGTGCCCGAATTGATAAAACAAAGCAAGCCAATAATCGCTCAGCTAAACAACCAAAACTAAGTTGTCGGGAGCTCAATAGTTGGAGGGGGAAAGCATAAACAAAACCCACGTTCCCGATTCTCCCATCACTGGCCTCCAATACCATAACTGCCAAGTCACCCTCCATTTTTGTGTAGGAAGAGGTGCTAGATGCAGTGCTAGATAGAGTACCGAAACGAGTGCTGGAAGGAGTGTCGGATCAAGTGCCAGAAGCAGAAACATGGTGCATTTTCACCTTGTAACATGAAAAACGTGAATCATATCCTTGGAAATGTAAAAACATGATGAATTATACTCGATACAATCATTAAACATGAATCATACGTACCATATGTTGATCATACCATTTTAACATAAAATTATTCAAAAAGATCCTTCAAAAGACGAAAAACACATATGTACATGCAGTAAAAGTGTACAATAACCATCATAAAAGTGATCATATCTCGGGCCCAACATTACCCCCACACTTACGATTTTGCAGGTCCCACTGCAAAAAAAAAGAAGTTACCCCTCGTGACTAGGCTTGCTAAGGAGGGTCAGCTTTAGAAGCCTCTCCTTATTGCTGTGAAGACTTAGCCTTGTGCCTCTTGTGTTGCTTCAGCTATGCTACGAGGCTGCGCTTAGATTTAGTCATCTCATCAACCAAGAGTTGAAGGGAGTTCACCTTTTTTTGAGGGACTACATTGTCATGATGAAGGTGTGCATCTATTGTCTTCCTCTCTTCCAATGTTGGAGAAGCTGATGGTTTTATTTTTGTAGATTCTCTATGGTTGGGACAGAATCGATGATCTCCAAGGAAGGTTTAGATCCTTTAAGGGATGTGGATAATCTATCAGTTTTAGGATCTAGTGTAGGCATGGGTGCAGTAGGAGTGATGGGAGATCGGTAAGGAGAGGTAGGTTCTGATTTTGTTTTCCTTAGTGGCTCTAATCCATCCACAAAAACTTCCATAAGTTTCTTATGAGGGATCTTAAGGTCGGAGGACACTTGGATAGGGTCCTAAGCATGTGGAGGTTTTTCATAGGGCTTGGTTCTTGTGCTTCGAGTACTCTTCCGAAAGGGTCCTTTACCAAATTGATTATCTCCCCTCTTGTTTGTGGGAATGATGGGGAAGTATTTCTGCATTACTTCTTGGATATTTTTAGGTGTAGGATCAAAAGAGAGTGAAGGCATTAGGGGGTTAACAATAGACTTCTTTTGGTCTTTTTACTCGATGAAGAAGTAGGGATATCAACAAGCTTTTGGTATTGTTCCGGCAAAGAGAAGGTTTGTGAAAGGGTGTTTGGAGTTCTTGGAGAGTGAGGCTTGGATGGAGAGATAACTTTTAGGCTAAGTGTTTTTTTTCCGGTCTTAACTGTCAAGTGAGGGTTTGCAAATTGGTAGATAAAGGCATCCCAATTTTGCCCCTGTTTCTCTATTTTGGAAAGAATGAGGAGTTTTATCAAGAAATGGTGGAAGAGACTATTGTGGGGGTTATTCATATTCTTCCTCACTTGAGAGGACATCTTCTCTAAGCTTTTGAGAAAATAGAAGGGGAAGTTCAAAAGTTTGTTGAACAGAAAATGAGCCAACAATCTGAAATGACAAGCTTTGAAGGTGGAGTATCTACATCCACATGTAATTAACCTTGTGATGACAATGAGGAGATTGACCAATTCCGCCTTTATCCACTCCTTAGCATAGCCTTTTTCTCCTAAAATTCTCTCAAATTCGGGCTTAAACACTTTGTAATAACTTGAGCACGAAAATTGGTGGTTTTTGAACCATCTATCTCCCATCCTTGGGAGATTTGTAGCTACAACAATGGACTCTTCTGAAACTTCAAAGGTAAGAGACCCTACATGTGTTGTCTTACCATCGAAACCCACTGCAAATTGCATGGAGAGACCATCATCATGGCCCTGCAAGCTAGACATAAATGTCCCCCAGCCTGTGCACGCAAAAACACTTCTCTGCATTGTGCAAATTTGGGAATGGAAAACAAGTCTTCATAAGAGGAAGGTTTGTATCTCCTGGGCATTGTGATAGAGGTGAAATTAACCAAGAAAGGGTGTAATCGAGCCAAGGAGTGGCATGAATTGGGAACAATCTGAACCCGATTTGAACAGGGGACGAATTGGCAGAGGTTGGGTGCGATTCCTTAACACAGAGCAGAGCAAATGGCAAGGAAAAATGGAGATAATGGTTTCCCAGCCCGATTTTGAATTCACTTATGGTGGAGTACATTGCACACATGTGCACGTGAGATGCCATGTGTGGATATTTCAAATTCGATGGCTCGTTTTGGGGCAATGTAATGATGTCTGGTTAGATCAATGTCTAAGTCTTTTGACTTGGACATTTGATCATAAACATATGGAGCATCTACAATCAATGTCTGCAACTAATTCAATTGAATGTAATTGATTTTTGGTTACCTGGAATCTAGGACAGTTACTGGTGTGTAATTCACATGGCACTTCATTCGACACCTCATATGACATTTCATATGGCACCTCATACAGTACTTCATCTGGTACCTCTGTGGTAAATACATTTTCACTTCCTGTAATGGATAACCTACAAATTTGAAGTGTTTTTGACAATCGCAATGGTAAATGAGCAGAGGCAGAATGTTCCCTTGTTGATTTTTCCATCATATCACTCAATCCTCTTGCATATGACATATAATGTCAAAACCTATAGTGAKCAAGTTATAGCAAGTATAGAACATGTATTGTCAATCCTACGATATGTAGCTTGTAAAAACCGATAAAGAGTGGTCCGTTAAGTATGTGTTTAGTAATTTATAGCACACAGGAGTTAAGCATTTCAAACATAATATGACTATTAATGCAATAGATGGTATTATAGAAATAATACAAAAATTCTTGGAAAGATCTATTTCTCTAGACGATGATCAATTGTCAGCTCATGAACCCCTCCCCCACACCTAAGTATTTTTACACATTACAATCAAAAGTATAGGAAACCAATCAGTATCCCCCAATAACCGAAGATTTATAGTATGTCAAGTGTAGAAATAAATTTCACAGATTGGTCTGACGAGACGGTTAGAAGATGGCCCCACCTATAGGATAAGAGATACTATATATAGATAAGAAGAGGTAGGCAAGAGAGTTTCAATATAGTCTTAGAGTTATTTCCCAATGGAAATTTGATGGATTTCATTAACCTTAGCTTAACCACACATACTTCATGTTAGCTTTGTCTCCAAGTAATTTCGTACATCAGGACAAGTTTAATTTTATTATTATTTTTTTTTCAGATTACTATCCTCGCTAGGTAGAATGCCCCGCTGCCAGCAAGCCTGTTCAGTACTTCGGCAGGTTTACCTAGTCATACCACAGGCCGGTACCCATTGCCGGAAGACCTATTTAGTATCCCAATGGGTTAGCCTCTTAAACCCTCAGAGACTGGCCCTCTATCTTTTAAGATTTTAGTATAATATTTATTTATGAAAGAAGATGGGGGAACAACTCCGAAAACAACTTTTTCTTTCTCTCTTTTTTTTTTTTAATTCGGATGGTATTTATGTTAGAGGATGAATTTTCGTTATATTACTTAGTGATTTTCCCAATGTAAGGTGTACTTAAGTGGACGTGGCCTATCTAAATATATGATATAATCAAGCCATGTAGTGTGTAGTGGATGGTACCATTGAGAAAGAACATAAAGGTATCTCTAGACTCAACTTACTTTCTTCCTTTGTATTTATTGTGATGTTTCCATGACTAACCACTAATTAGATCTCCTTGTTACACTTTGATAAAGACACTTGACTCACTTACTCAGTTTTCTTGGAAAAACTGTACGAGAGACCTCTAGGCTTGATAGTTATGGTATCACTTCCTTATACAGTGGTGAAGAGTTTCAAGAGAAACTGCTTTAGAATGCCAAAAAATGAGAATTCTTGCAAAAAGATGGCTAAGTATAGTAAGTCAATATTCATTTGATGCTTTAGCAGAAACAAAATTCAAGTGTAACAATGTTTTGAAGAAAGATCCTTGAAACTGTGTACTGATGGTGAAATAAATACTTACATAAATATCTAGAATTTCCTTATTAACAAAATTCAAAAACTATTTACATATATATAGTAGGAAATTCAGAAAAAATTTCAAGAACAAGGGGTGACTTCCCCATCTACTAAGGCCGATGCCTTGTCGACTGACATGACCTGTAGAAAATACTCTCTGGAAATGGGCTTATTATAAAATTTAAGTCGGTGTCCATTTACCACAAAGGAGACTTGTACATCGTCAATTGTTTTATTTTTTACAACTCCATTGTCATATACAGTGTCTACCTTGTAAGGGCCCAAACAATGGGTGGTAAATTTTCCTTTGAAGGTTTTGAATCAAGAATCAAACAATAGAGCCCAATCACCAGGTTGGAAGTGTTTCTTCTTGATAAACTTGTCATGCCACTTGCTTCTTTGGTTTTGGACTAATATCATCTGTTGGATGGTATCTTTCCTGATTTAATCCAATTCATTCAATTATAGGGCTCATTGATTTTGAGCCTCATCTAGGTTCAATCCTAATTCTTTGGCAATACGAAAGGTCCTTACTAGGAATGCTATAGGTAAAAGTACTTGTTTCCCGTACACTAGCTCATAAGGAGTGTCCCCAGTGGTATTCCTCCAGGTAGTCCGGTATGCCCACAAAGCCTCTGGGAGTCTATCAGCCCAATCCTAGTGATGTAATTGAACAGTCTTGGTCAAGATGGATTCCAGAACCTTGTTTGTATATTCTACCTGACCGTTGGATTGTGGGTGGTATGCAGAATATTTACAATGTTTAATGCCATATTTATCTGTTAGTTCTTTCATCAACTTGGAAGTGAATTGAGTGCCTTGGTTGGTAACAATTTCATGAGGGACACCGAAGCAAGTAAAGATGTCTTCATAGATAAATTCAACAACAAACTTCTTTGTAGCCCTGAATAGGGATTTTTCCTCTACCCATTTGGTGACATAGTCCACATAGACCAAAATATAGTTCTTCCTACGAGACATGGGTGAAATTGGTCCTACAAAGTTGAGGGCCCATTTTTCGAAGGGTTCTATCATAACTTGGGCACACAAAGGAATTTCGTCAGCTGACATAGGTCTTCCTATCCTTTGGCAACTATCACAACTTATCACATATTTGGCATCATCTTTGAAAATGCTAGGCCAATAGTAACCTGAATGTAACACCTTATATGCTGTACGTTTATCAGAAAAATGACAACCACATGGTCCATCATGACAACTTCATAGCATTTCAGGTACCTCGTCCTCTCGGACACATCTACGAATAATCAAATCAGGAACTATGTGAAAAAGATCATGACCAACCCAAGAGTAATTAGCACTCTGTGTAATAATTTTCCGCTTTTCATGAGGTGATAAATGAGACGGTAACTTCCTAGTAGCCAGATAGTTTTCCATATTTGCAAACCATGGGGTAATGACAGAAAGGGAAAAGAGGTGCTCGTTTGAGAAACTATCATCTACAAGGATATCATCATCCTCATTTTTTATTCGGGAAAGAAAGTTAGTTACTACATTATCCTTTCTAGGTCGGCCAAGCACAATAATATTAAATTCTTGCAATAAAAAAAGCCACCTAGTCACTTGACGATTAGTTATAGGTTTATTAATGAGGAATCTAATGATGGAATGATCAGTATGTACAAATACTTCATAACCTGTAATGTAATGACAAAACTTGTTAATAGCATGAACAACTGCTAAGAATTCTTTCTTGGTAATTGTATAGTTTAAATCGGTAGGGGACAAGTTCTTGCTCACAAAATAAATGGCATAGGAATGTTGGTCCTCTTTTTGCCCTAATACCCCTCCTATTGCGGTGTCGGAGGCATCAATGGATATATGAAATGGGAGAGTCCAATTGGGCCCTCTAAGAACTGGTGCCACATACAACTTATCTTTCATGGTTTCGAATGCAGTTTGACACTACTCAGTCCAAACAAAATCAACATCTTTTATTAATAATCCAAACATAGGTGCAACAATCTTTGTAAAATTTTCAATAAACCGCCGATAATATATGGCATGTCCAAGAAATATTCTCACCTCTTTCTGAGTCTTGGGGGGTGGAAGTCTAACAATGACCTCAATCTTTGCGGGATCAACTTTTATCCTTTCAGATGAAACATGATGTCCTAGAACCACTCCTTCAATTAACAACATTTTGCATTTTTCATGTCTTAGAGATAGGTTCATTTCCTGGCATATGATGAGGACTTTTTCTAAGTTGTCTAAGGCTTCCTAGTAAGTGTTTCCATATACTGTGAATTCATCCATGTATACCTCCACGCAATCATGAACAAGATCGACAAATATCCCTAATACTACTCGTTGAAAAGTGGTAGGACCATTACACAATCTGAATGGTAAGAACCTATAGGCATAGGTGCCCCAAGGACAAGTAAAGGTAGTCTTATCCTGGTCTTCGGGTGCTATAAGAATCTGATTGTACCCGTTGTACCCATCTAGAAAGGAGAAATACTTCTTTCCAGACAAGGTATCTAGAACTTGGTCAATGAAAGGAAGAGGAAAGTAGTCTTTCAGAGTGGCTTTGTTGAGTTCCTGAAAATCAACACACATTCTCCATTTCTTGGTCGCTTTCTTTGGAACCAATACAAGTATGGATACCCACTTGCTGTCAGATATGGGATAGATAAATCCGACATTTAACAACTTTTGGATCTCCTCCTTGACTATATCTTTAAGTGCTAGGTTCATCCTTCTTTGGGGTTGCCTAGCAAGTGTTACTTCCCCCTGGGTGTATATATGATGGATGCATGTGTCAGGGTGTATACCCTTCATGTCAGTGTATTCCCAGGAAAATGCTCTTGATTGTTTTTTAAGGATATCTACTAACTTCTTTTGTTGGTCTGCATCCAGCCCAGAGTTTATATGTAAAAAATTTCCTCGACTAATCTCGTAGGGCATAGTATAATACATGGCTGACTCATCAATCTCAAAAATAAAAGATGTCAAAGACAAAATGGATGGGTCTAATTGTTCTTTAAGTTCTTCCCCAAACATGTATTCAAATTGGGGAAAGGACTGTGGAAGATCCACACATGTGATAGTAGAAAAAAACTGGTTTAGCACATTTTCTATTGTGTTCTCCTAAAGTGCCCTTGCATGGTCACTTGGAAATACGGGTTCTTCCCAATCCTCGTTCTCGTATGGAAATTCAAGCCACCATAGATTCTCCAGAGTTGGTTGAGCTGGAGGGTAAATGGTGATCTTCTGAATAGAGAGACCATTGCATTAGCTATTTTACAGGTTGCATATCAGTAAATATGAGTTATACAATAGTTGAAGGGAAAATGAAATGTACTTTGCACACATCAACAATTACATTCAAGATAAGAGAAAAACACATATATATTTGGACATAAAACACATTATCATCAACAACATATTCACCAGGTAGAGAGCTTTAATCCATTCATAGAACAGGTTCAACCAGTTTGATATAGTGATTTCCTTCACAAAAAATGAACCCCTTTAAATTTATAGATCTATCTATTTATCCTCATCAAGAGGAGGTTAGATTACCTATTTATGATCTCAACTCTAAAGTTCAATCTTTAGATTTTAAACAGATCATGTAGATACAACTTAACTATTACTGACTAATTACAGCGTGTAAGTATTTCTACAAACTGAGTGGAGTTGGGTTGATGTGTCAGTTCATACTCCTCATCAATTCGAATTTAACAAAAACATTGTTTTAATCATAATATAACAACTTATAACAAGTGGCTGCAATATCTCACACTAAAACAAAAGGATTCTATCATTTAACTAAAGTCACTGTGGTAACTAAGTTCATGGATTGCATCACAAAAGTCTTCGAAGGCTGAACTTTCTGTTGATTTGCATGGATCCACACATATGACACAAGTTGGAGAATGAAACCTTTGACACTAGGACAAAACTTACATAGGTTTGGCGAATTTATGGGAAAAACAACCTCAAAGCTCTCTTTGATTCTCTCAGACCGTGATACCTGTGTAAAATATGAGAGAGGTTTTTGTGCATGGACCTATTCTAAAAAAAAACCTCTTTCTTTTTTTACAATTCCGCCTCCAGTTTTTTCAGAAGGCGCGCTGAAAGACAATAACAAAAATAGGGAAATCAACATTTGGCGAATTTATGGAAAAACAACCTCAAATGTCTCTTTGATTATCTTAGAACGTAATAACTGTGTAAAATATGAGAGAGTTTTTTTTGCATGGGCCTGTTCCCAACAAAAACCTCTTTCATTTAAAACAAATTCACTCCCAGCTGTTTGGGAGGCGTGCCAGATGACAATGACAAAAATAGGAAAAAACAAATCATTTTGTGAATTTCTAGCAGCGCCTTTTGATTTTTCTTCTCCATATTTCAATACTTCCTTTGTATATTTGAATGTTGCAATTGAAGAGTTTTTTTTTAAATTTTTTTATATCATGGATTTCTCGCTTGATTCTAAAATTCTACTGACTGATGCTTTCCACTTCCAGCTTGCTATCTTCCATTTCCTCGATCTTAGGCTTGGTCTCAATTTTCACTTTGTTCTCACCTTTAAGCTCATGCATGGTTTTTCTCTCGGGTTTTTCATCAATAGTGTCTTTTACAAGTTCATTATCCATCAACATTTCCCCCTTTGTCTCTGGTTTGATCTCCTCTAAAACCTATTTTGGGACATGCTCTATTTTTGTGCTCATACCCTCAAAATTGTGCCCAAGGTATGGATTACTGTCAACTAGATCTTGCTCTACTTCTTCATAAGAAGTGTACTATGTTTCGAGGGAAATAGGTTTGACCCCCGAGGTCTCTCCTTTTCTATGTTTCTTCCTGATCTTTTCATTAGGTTTGATTGGGATTCTTGGGACTTGGCTTCCCTCCTTCTTTTTGTTGTGTTCTTCCTTGGGAGATTCTTCAATGCTTGTGTTAGATGACACAAAATCCCTTGCAACTATTACTGGGATAATCCTTCTCTTCCTCTGCTATTTGGTTGTCTTTGATTTGGGGGATTTGTCTATTTGCATAGTAGTGGGCATAGTTTCATCTTCACGAGGTTCATGGGACGATTGGACTACTGAGATGGCCTGTCTTTCTCCCCTCTTGATATAATTCCTAACATAAACCTTGCCACTATTGTTTCCGCAGAGAGTGGTGATCATAGGTATGCCTACCAGTTGCAATAGTAACCACACACACAACCCTACAATAATAATAACTTGAGGCACAAACATGTATGATCCTTTGCACAAAATTTTTAATGACAGTTAGAATGGTGGAAAACACATGATATTGAGTGCACAAAGAGATGCAAATGCGTGTGAGGCACCAACACACCTTAATTCAAAATTTTAAATATTTTCTGAAAGTTAAAACTTGTAAAACATTTTGTTTTCTGATGTTTGCAAGAATATGGACATTCTTGCAATCAATGCATTTTTTCATCAAAAGGCCTAAATTGACCTGTTATAAGCTCAATAATGATAAATCAAGATGAAATATGTATTTAACCAAATCAAAACGTGCAATAACCTTCCAAGAAAGAAATAAAATGGTGCAAAGTGAATAGAAGGGTAAGAACAATTCAAACTGACTCATTAAACCATGGAGAAGAAACTGAGCAAAAAATCATAATTTACAAATGTATAGGCCAATGGAGGGAAAAAAGAGAAGTGGAGACCTAGGTTTCAACATTGTCTCCAATTGGGGATAACACTTCCCTGTGAGGTGCTAAGAACAATAGACTAGGTGCCTTACTTCTCAAAATCAGCTCCCACTGTCACCAACTGCATTCACTTTGTTTGTCTGCCAGCTATGCTATCTGTCCTATTTCAATATGAAGCTCAAAAAATGCAGCTACACCCCAGTGTCTTTGTTGGGCTATGGAGTCTTATTGTTGATATACTATACAAACAAACTGAAAATGAAATGTTCGAAAAACCGAGCTTGAATGGTTACTATGGAAATCTACTTATACCTCAACAGAACATTTCAGCAAATTAGAATAGGAGAATAAGTAGATTTTGAGAAGTAAGGCACCTAGTCTATTGTTCTTAGCACCTCATAGGGAAGTGCTATCCCCAGTTGGAAACAATGTTGAAACCTATGTCCGCACCTCTCTTTTTTCATAGATCTACTTATACATTCATAGATCTATCTATTTATCCTCATCAAGAGGAGATTCGATTACCTATCTAGGATCTCAACTCTGAAGTTCAATCTTTAGATTTCAAACAGATCATGTAGATACACCTTAACTTAACTTGATTGACATATGACTTTAGTTACCATCAATGACTTTAGTTAATGATAGAATCTTTTTGTTTTAGTCTGAGACATTGCAACCACTTATTATAAGTTGTTATCTTTTGATTAAATTTTTTTTTTCTGTTAAATTCGAATTGATGAGGATTATGAACAGACACATCAACCCAACTCCACTCAATTTGAAGAAATAATTACACATTGTAATTAGGCAGTAACAATTAAGTTGTATCTACATGATCTATTTGAAATATAAAGATTGAACTTCAGAGTTGAGATCCTATATAGGTAATCAAACCTCCTCTTGTTGAGGATAAATAGATAGATCTATGAATGTATAAGTAGATCTATGAAAAAGGAGAGGTTCAGTCCTAGGTTTAAACATTGTCTCCAACCAGGGATAACACTTCCCTGTGAGGTGCTAAGAACAGTAGACTAGGTGCCTTACTTCTCAAAATATTCTTATTCTCCTATTTTAATTTGTTGAAATTTTCTGCTTAGGTATCAGTAGATTTCCATAGTAACCATTCAAGGAATTTATTGATTGACATATAGTATTGGCCATAGTTTCAACTTCACGAGGTTCAGGGGATGATTGGACTAGTGAGTTGGCCCGTATTTCTCCCCTCTTGATACAATTCCTGACATAAACCTTGCCACTGTTGCTACCGTGGAGAGCGGTGATCATATGTATGCTTACCAGTTGCAATAATAACCACACACACAACCATACAATAATAATAACTTGAGGCACAAAAATGTATGATCCTTAGCACAAAGTTTGTAATGATGGTTAAAATGGTGGAAACATGCACTATATCAAGTGCACAAAGAGATACAAAGGCGTGCGAGGAACCAACACACCTTAATTCAAACTTTTAAATATTTTCTGGAAGTTAAAACGCGTAAAACATTCTGTTTTTTGATGTTTGCAAGAATATGGACATTCTTGCAATCAATATCTTTTTTCATCAGAAGGCCTAAATTAACCTGTTATAATCTCAATAATGATAAATCAAGATGACATATAATTAAGATGACATATAATCAATAATGTAAGAGGGAAGATCTTCTCTTCTCAATGAAAGATTTACCACGGTAGGCTTATAATCATCTAAGTAAACAAAGAATAAGATAATTCTTTTCACACAGAAAGGAAAAGACATGAATGAACTGATGAAGAAAAATATGATCTATTTGAAAAAAATGATGTTTTGGTACCTGGTCTTTTGCTTCCAACTTTTCATTTTCTATCGGTTGGACTCATCCTCTAGTGGAGTCTTTTGATTGTGGAGTCGCCAGGTGAAAGATTGCACTCACTATATGTTTCTGGATTTTGTTCACCATGAAAAGCTAGATCTGATCATTTTTTTTCTCCTAGGGAAATATTTCTTCATTAATCCATTCCCTGGTAGCGGTGCCAGAAGATGTTGGTACTAAAGTCTGCACTTGACTGCTAAAGGGCAAAGCTAGGCCACCTCAAGTTTTGGAATGGTTGATTTTTGATAATTTGATTTTGTTGGTCAGTTAGAGGGTTGGTTTTACCGAGACATAAACATGGTTGGATTGGAAAAATAATATGGATGAGGGTCCTCGTTGGTTGGTGGCACACAAATGATAGACACGTGAGAAAATGGAGGGATGAACAAAGGGAGAAGAACAAACAACTCAATGAATTACCTGCTGTCATAAGTTTAAGTCTTAAAATAATATTTCAAGGCATCAAACAAGTATCCAAACACAATTACTCTGACAGGTTCCAATAAAAACAAAACTTCACTAAAGACTTAGCTATGTTACAGGTTGCATATAAGTAAAGATGAGTTATACAATAGTTGAAGGGAAAATGAAATGTACTTTGCACACATCAACAATTGCATTCAAGATAAGAGAAAAGCACATATAGATTTGGAAATAAACACACTGTCATCAAGAGCATATTCACCAGGTAGAGAGATTTAATCCATTCATAGAATAGGTTCAACCAGTTTGATATATGGATTTCCTTCCCAAAAACCGAACCCCTGTACATTCATAGATCTATCTATTTATCCTCATCAAGGGGAGGTTTGATTACCTATATAGGATCCCAACTCTGAAGTTCAATCTTTAGATTTCAAACAGATAATGTAGATACAACTTAACTGTTATTGCCTAATTATAGTGTGTAAGTATTTATTCAAACTAAGTGGAGTTGGGTTGATGTGTCTGTTCATAATCCTCATCAATTCAAATTAAAAAAAAACAAACATTTTTTTAATTAAAATATAACAACTTATAACAAGTGGTTGCAATATCTCAGACTGAAGCAAAAATATTCTATCACTTAACTAAAGTCAATGATCGTAACTAAAGTCACTATTGGTAACTAAAGTCACCATTGGTAACTAAATTGCATGGGTTGCATCAAATTTTTTTTCGAAGGATGAGCTTTCTGTTGACTTGAAGGGGTCCACACATATGTCACAAGTTGGAGAATGAAACCTTTGACACTAGAACAAAACTTACACGGGTTTGGCAGATTTCTGAAAGTTAAAACTCGTAAACCATTCTGTTTTTTGATGTTTGCAAGAATATGGACATTCTTGCAATCAATGTCTTTTTTAATCAAAAGGAATAAACTAACCTGTTATAAGATCAATAATGATAAATCAATATGAAATATGTATTTAACCCAAATTAGAACTTTCAATAACCTTCCAAGAAAGCAATAAAATGGTGTAAAGTCAATAGAAGGGTAAGAACAATTCAAGCTGACTCATTAAACCATGGAGAATAAACTAAGAAAAAAATTAGACTTTACAGATATATAGGCCAATGGAGAGAATAAAGAGAGGTATAGACCTATGTTTCAACATTGTCTCCAATTGGGGATAGCACTTCCATGTGAGGTTCTAAGAACAATAGACTAGGTGCCTTACTTCTCAAAATATGTTCCCACTATCACCAACTGCTTTCACTTTGTTTGTCTGCCAGCTATGATATCTGTCTTATTTCAATATGAAACTCAAAAAATGAAGCTACACCCCAGTGCCTTTGTTGGGCTATGGATTCTTATTGTTGATCTACTATACAAACAAACTGAAAATGAAATGCTCGAAAAAACGAGCTTATTCTCCTATTCTAATTTGCTGAAAATTTCTGCTTAGGTATAAGTAGATTTCCATAGTAACCATTCAAGCAATTTGTTTATTGACATACCTTATTGTATGAAAACATGGAAAGAACACAACAGGTGCAACAAAAGTTCCATATTCAATCTATACTCATAGATGAAAATGAATGTACTAGTGAAATTTGCAGCATTTGGTAGCTTTGAAAAAAATAAATCCATGCAATCAACTATTGGATCATAAAAATATCCAACCACTACCTTTTCTTGTTGTCCAAAATAGATGAACTTGTTTCAGAATATCCTCTTCTTTCACTTATCCATTTTTGATGCAAACATCTTCCTTCTACAAATCTAAAACTGAAATAGGAAAAGGATGCAAACTGTCTCTATGGCTCTTGAGGTCTTGAATTGAAATATGCTCTTGATAAAACGTTTTAATGCCCATTTCAAGTTCTCTGCTATAAAAATTGTATACTAATTTGCTAGTATTATGTCCAATCCATGCTGATATAAAAATTTTCTTCTCGAAACTAGGTTGTAATTTGGATCCACAACTACCATAAGCAGGATCTGATCCTTCATGGATAGTGAATACGATGTCCTCATGAAACTGCTGGTCAAATTTTTTCTGTGTTAAATTTGCAACCTTAACAACACTCTTATCTTCTTGCTCAGCCAAAGACATCTCATAAATAATAAATACATCATAACTATTAGGAGCAGTAAGATGTCCTGGAAATTGTAGACACTCCTTATCAATTTTATCATCATAAGTAAAAAAATATTTCTAATCAGTTATATGAGTAGCAAGGTGTTTTGGAATAGTACTTTCTATTTCCACGTATTGATCATTGCCTTCTACAAAATAAACTTCTTGAAAAGCTCCAACAAAATTTAAAGCATAATCATCCTTCTGTACACAACTAGAAAATTTTCCTATTGAACATGGATAATCAACTTGCTGATATAAATTCCCTAAATCTTGGATATTAGGAAAATATGAATCAGTAGTTTTAAGAGCTAGAGGAAAATTAAAATCTGAAAATGATGGATCACAATACTGAAAAGAATGTAAACCCAAATCTGATATCCGATGTTCATATCCTTCCTCCTGTTCCTGATCTCGAAGTTTGTCACAGGCCCAAAAATTCTCCTCAATATCTCTAGCATCAACAAATAACTAGCCTAGTGATGATTATCTCCTTTCTCTGAGATAAAAGAGCAAGATCAGGGTGTTGAGATTTTACATAATACATCATGGCAACAATTTCAGAAGGATGAATATCCTTAGCTATACTGTAATAAAAACTATGAAACCTTCTGCTGATTGTGGTAAGAGCTTCGTCCTCCTTCCTCTTTAAAGAATTTAATTCAATCAAGTACTCATCAAAAGACTTACTTTCACCCCAATATTTCAAAAATGAAACATGAAAATTAGTCCATGAACCAATGGAACAAGCTTCCAATTTCTGAACTAGAATGATGCATCTCCAAATAAAGATTTTCATAATACCCTCATAACTACATCCTCATGGATAATTTGAAAATTATCAATGAAATTTTCAAAAGCTTCCAGGTGCTTCTCAACTACAACATGGTATTCTCCATTAAACGTAGGAATTTAATCAATAAAATTGCGAGGATAGGCATGAAGGATAAGTGGCATCTTCAGGGGTTTGTAATACTTCTTGATCCCAGACTGAATTTCGGTAAGTTAATTACAAGGTGGAATAATAATTTCAATAAGTGGTGAATCAGATTTATTATTCACAGGCTTACAAGACTGGTCATGATCTTGAGAAGTTTGGTTATGATCAACATTATGGCTAGTGGGTTCAAATGAAGGAATGAGATTAAGATTAATAATGCAAGAGGGCATATCTTATCTTCTCAATGATAGATTTACCATGATAGGCTTATAATCATCTGAGTAAACAAAGAATAAGATAATTCTTTTCAAACGCAAAGGAAAAGACATGAATGAACTGATGAAGAAAAATATGGGGTCTTTGAAAAAACTAATGGCTTGGTACCTGGTCTTTCCCTTCCAACTTTTCATTTTTTATCGGTTGGGCTCATTCTCCATTGGAGTCTTTTGATTGTGGATTCGCCAGGTGAAAGATTGTAGTCACTATGTGTTTTTGGCTTTTGTTCACCATCAAAAACCAGATCTGATCATTTTTGTTCTCCCAAGGAAAGATTGTTTTGTTAATTTGTTTGTGCTAGAAGATGTTGGTCCTAAAGTCTGCACTTGACCGCTTAAGGGCAGAGCTAAGCCACCTCAAGTTTTGGAATGGTTTATTTTTTATAATTTGATTTTGTTGGTCAGTTATAAGGTTTGTTTTATTGAGATATAAACATGGTTGGATTGGAAAAATGATATGGATGAGGGTCCTCCTTGGCTGGTGGCACACAAATGATACACAAGTGAGAAAATCGAGGAATGAACAAAGAGATAACAACAAACAACTCAATGAATTACCTACTATCATAAGTTTAAGTCTTAAAATAATATTTCAAGGCATCAAACAAGTATTCAAACACAATTACTCCCACAGGTTGCAATAAAAACAAATCTTCACTAAAGCATTAGTTGTTTTACAGGTTGCATATAAGTAAAGATGAGTTATACAATAGTTTAAGGGAAAATGAAATGTACTTTTCACACATCAACAATTACATTCAAGATAAGAGAAAAACACAGATAGATTTGGACATGAAACACATTGTCATCAATAACATATTCACCAGGTAGAGAGATTTAATACATTCATAGAACAGGTTCGACTAGTTTGATATATTTATTTCCTTCATAAAAACTGAACCCCTTTACATTCATATATATATATATATAGATAAA
>JASDQU010310128.1:3341-33671 GCA_032191745.1 Picea mariana | reverse complement strand
TATATATATATATTTATCCTCATCAAGAGGAGGTTCAATTACCTATCTAGGATCTCAATTTTGAAGTTCAATGTTTAGATTTCAAATAGATCAAGTAGATACAATTTAACTATTATTGCATAATTACTATGTGTAAGTATTTCTTCATCTGAGTGGATCTAGGTTGATGTGTCAATTCATACTCCTCGTCAATTCAAATTTAACAAAAAACGTTGTTTTAATCAAAATATAACAACTTATAACAAGTGGCTCAATATCTTAGACTGAAACAAAAAGATTCTATCATTTAACTAAAATCACTTCTGGTAACTAAAGTTCATGGGTTGCTTCAAAAAAGTCTTCGAAGGTTGAAATTTTTGTTGACTTGCATGGATCCACACGTATTCCACAAGTTGGAGAATGAAACCTTTGACACTGGAACAAAACTTACAAAGATTTGGCGAATTTATGGGAAAAACAACCTCAAAGGTCTCTTTGATTCTCTCATATCGTGATAGCTGTGTAAAATATGAGAGATTTGTTTGTGCATGGACCCATTCTCAACAAAAACTATTTCCGTTTTTACAATTTCAGCTCCAGTTGTTCATAAGGCGTGCCAAAAGACAATGACAAAAAACAGGGAAATCAACATCTGGTGAATTTATGGAAAAACAACCTCAAATGTCTCTTCGATTCTATCAGAAAGTAATAAACATGTAAAATATGAGAGTTTTTTTTTGCACGATAGCATTCCCAACAAAATCCTCTTTCATTTTTAAAAAAATCACTCCCATCTGTTCGGGAGGCATGATAGACGATAATGACAAAAACAGGAAAAAACAGAGCATTTTGTGAATTTCTGGCATCTCGTTTTGATTTTTCTTCTGTAGATTTTGATACTTCCTTTGTATATTTGAATGTTTCACTTGAAGAGATTTATATTATTTTTGTAGCTCATGGATTTCTTTCTTCATTCTAACATTCTGTTGACTGATGCTTTCCACTCACAGCTTGTTGTCTTCCATTTCCTTGATCTTAGGCTTGCTCTCAATTTTCAATTTGTTCTCACCTTTAAGCTCATGCATGGGTTTTCTCTCGTGTTTTTCATCAAAGGTGTCTTTTACAAGTTCATTATCCATCAAAATTTTCCCCTCTGTATTTGGTTTTATCTCGTCTAAAACTTGTTTTGGGACATGCTCTATTTTTGTGCTCATACCCTCAAAATCATGCTCATGGTATGGATTACTGTCCACTAGAAATTGCTCTAGTTCTGCATAAGCAGTGTACTCTATTCCTAGGACAATAGGTTTGACTCCTGGGGTCTCTCCTTTATTGTGTTTCTGCTTGGTTTGATTGGCATTCCTGGGACTTGGATTCCCTCCCTCTTTTTGTTGCGTTCTTCCTTGGGAGATTCTTCAATGCTTGTGTTAGATGACACAAAATCCCTTGCAACTATTACTGGATAATCTTCCTCTTCCTTTGCTACTTGGTTGTATTTTATTTGGGGGCTTTGTCTATCTGCATATTAGTGTGCATAGTTTCAGCTTCATGAGGTCTAGGAGACGATTGGACTAGTGAGACGACCTATCTTTCTCCCCTCTTGATATAATTCCTAACATAAACCTTGCCACTACTACTTCTGCGGAGAGTGGTAATCATAGGTATGCTTACAAACTGCAATAATAACCACACACACAACCGTACAATAATAATAACTTGAGGCACACACATGTATGATCCTTAGCACAAATTTTGTAATGATGGTTAAAATGGCAGAAACACGCACGATCTCAAGTGCATAAAGATATGCAAATGCATGCGAGGCACCAACACACCTTAATTCAAACTTTTAAATATTTTGTGAAAGTTAAAACTCGTAATACAATACATCTTATGTTGTTTTCAAGAATAGGGGCATTCTTGCAATCAATGTCTTTTTGCATCAGAAGGCCTAAATTAACCTGTTATAAGCTCAGTAATGATAAATCAAGATGACATATGTATTTAACCCATATCAAAATGTGCAATAAACATCCAAGAAAGAAAGAAAATGGTGCAAAGTCAATAGAAGGATAAGAACAATTCAAGTTGACTCATTAAACCATGGAGAAGAAACTGAGCAAAAATTCAAACTTTACAGATGTATAGGCCAATGGAGGGAAAAAGGAGAGGTGAAGACCTAGGTTTCAATATTGTCTCCAACCGGGGATAAACATTCCCTGTGAGGTGCTAAGAACAGTAGACTAGGTTCCTTACTTCTCAAAATATGCTCCCACTATCACCAATTGCATTCACCTTGTTTGTCTGCCAGCTATGCTATCTATCATATTTCAATATGAAACTCAAAAAATGAAACTACACCCCATTTCCTTTGTTGGGCTATGGAGTCTTATTGTTGATCTACTATATAAACAAACTGAAAATGAAATTCTTGAAAAAACGAGCTTATTCTCCTATTCTAATTTGTTGTAACTTTCTTCTTAGGTATAAGTAGATTTCCAAAGTAACCATTCAAGCAATTTTTTGATTGACATACCTTATTGTATGAAAACATGGAAAAAACACAATAGGTGCAACAAAAATTCCATATTCAATCTATACTCATAGCTGCAAATGGATGTAAAAGTGAAATTCGCAACATTTGGTAGCTTTGAAAAAAATAAATCCATTATCCATGCAATCAACTATTGGATCATACAAATATCCAACCACTACCTTTTCTTGTTGTCCAAAATAGATGAACTGTCTCAAAATATCCTCTTATTTCACTGATCCATTTTTAATGCAAACATCTTCCTTCTACAAATCTAAAAGTGAAATAGGAAAAGGCTGCAAACTATCTCCATGGACCTTGAGGTCTTGAATTGAAATATGCTCTTGATAAAAAAGTTTTAATGCCAATTTCAAGCTATACATTATAACAATCGTATACTAATTCGATACTATTATGTCCAATCCATGCTGATATAAAACTCTGCTTCTCGAAACCAGGTTGTAATTTGGAGCCACAACTACCATAAGCAGGATCTGATCCTTCATGGATAGTGGATCCGATGTCCTGATGAAACTGTTGGTCAAATTTTTTTTGTGTTCAATCCACAACCTTAACAACACTCTTATCCTCTTGCTGAGCCAAATACATCTCATAAATACTAAATACATCGTAACTATTAGGATTAGTAAGGTGTCCTAGAAATTGTAGAAACTTCTTATCAATTTTATCATCATAAGTAAACAAATATTTGTAATCAGTAAGGTGTTTTTGAATAGTAGTTTTTTCTTCCACAAATTGATCATTACCTTCTACAAAATCAACTTCTTGAAAACCTCCAAGAAAATTTAAATCATAATCATCCTTTTGTATGCAACTAGAAAAATTTCCTATTGAACATGGATAATCAACTTGCTGATATAAATTTCCTAAATATTTGATAGTAGAGAAATATGACTCAGTAGTTTTAAGATCCAGAGGAAAATTAAAATCTGAAAATGATGGATGACAATAATGAAAATAATGTAAACCCAAATCTGATCTCTAACGTTTATATCGTTCCTCTTGTTCCTGATCTCGAAGTCTGTCACAGGCCCGAAAATTCTCCTCAATCTCTCTGGCATCAACAAATAACTGGCCTAGTGATGAGGATCTCCTTTCTCTGAGATAAAAAAACAAGACTAGGGTGTTGAGATTTTTTATAATACATCATGGAAACAGTTTCAAAAGGATTAATATCCTTAGGCATATTGTAATAAAAGCTATGAAACCTTCTGTTGAGCGTGGTAAGAGATTCATCCTCCTTCCTCTTTAAACCATTTAATTCAATCAAGTACTCATCAAAATACTTGCTTTCACCCCAATATTTAAAAAAGGCAACATGAAAATCAGTCCATGAACCAATGGAACAAGCTTCCGAATTTCTGAACCAGAATGATGCATCTCCAAATAAAGATTTGCAGAATGCCCTCATAACTAAATCCTCATGAATAATTTGAAAATTACCAATGACAATTTCAAAATCTTCTAGGTGCTTCTCAACTGCAACATGGTATTCTCCATTGAACATAGGAATGTAATCAATAAAATTGGGAGGATTGGCATGAAGGATAAGTGACAGCTTCAGGGGTTTTTAATACTTCTTGATCCTGGACTAAATTTCGGTAAGTTGATTACAAGGTGGAGTAATGATTTCAATAAGTGGTGAATCAGATTTATTATTCACAGGCTTAAATGACTGGTCATGATCTAGAGAAGTTTGGATATGATCAACATTATGGCTAGTCAGTTGAAATGAAGGAATGAGATTAAGATAAATAATGCAAGATGGAATATCTTCTCTTCTCAATGATATATTTACCATGACAGGCTTAGAATCATCCAAGTAAACAAAGAATAAGATAATTCTTTTCACATGTAAAGGAAAAGACATGAATGAATTGATGAAGAAAAATATGAGGTCTTTGAAAAAAATGATGGCTTGGTACCTGGTATTTCCCTTCCAAATTTTCATTTTCTATCGGCTAGGCTCATCTTCCAGTGGAGTCTTTTGATTGTGGAGTCGCCAGGTGAAATATTACAGTCACTACGTGTTTTTGGATATTGTTCTCCATCAAAAACCATCTATGATCGTTATTGTTTTCCCAGGGAAAGATTTCTTTGTTAATTCGTTCCCCAATAGCGGTGCTAGAAGATGTTGGTCCTAAAGTTTGCACTTGACTGCTAAAGGGAAAAGCTAGGCCACCTCAAGTTTTGGAATGGTTGATTTTTGATAATTTGATTTTGTTGGTCAGTTAGAGGGCTGGTTTTACCGAGTCAGAAACATGGTTGGATTGGAAAAATGATATGGATGAAGGTCCTCCTTGGTTGGTGGCACACAAATGATAGACAAGTGAGAAAATGGAGGGATGAACAAAGGGAGAACAACAAACAACTCAATGAATTACCTGCTATCATAAGTTTAAGTCTTAAAATAATATTTCAAGGCATAAAACAAGTATCCATTCACAATTACTCCGACAGGTTGAAATAAAAACAAATGTTCACTAAAGCATTGGCTATTTTATAGGTTGCATATCAATAAAAATGAATTATACAATAGTTGATCAGAAAATGAAATGTACTTTTCACACATCAAAAATTGCATTCAAGATAAGAGAAAAACACATATAGATTTGGACATAAAACACACTGTCATCAAGAGAATATTCACCAGGTAGAGAGCTTTAGTCCATTCATAGAATAGGTTCAACCACTTTGATATATTGATTTCCTTCCCAAAAACTGAACCCCTTTACAGTCATAGATTGATCTATTTATCCTCATCAAGAGGAGGTTCGATTACCTATCTAGGATCTCAACTCTGAAGTTCAATCTTTAGATTTCAAACAGATCATGTAGATACAACTTAACTTTTATTGCCTAATTACAATGTGTAAGTATTTCTTCAAACTGAGTGGATTTTTGTTGATGTGTCATTTCATACTCCTCATCAATTCGAATTTAACAAAAACCATTTTTTTAATCAAAAGATAACAACTTATAACAAGTGGTTTCAATATCTCAGACTGAAACAAAAAGATTCTATCACTTAACTAAAGTCACTGCTAGTAACTAGATTGCATAGGTTGCATAAAAAAGGTCTTTGAAGGCTGAAATTTATGTTGACTTACATGGATCCACACGTATGCCACAAGTTGGAGAATGAAACCTTTAACACTGGAACAAAATTTACACAGGTTTGGCGAATTTCTAGGAAAAACAACTTCAAAGGTCTCTTTGATTCTCTCATACCATGATACCTGTGTGAAATATGAGAGAGGTTTTTTTCTAATGGAACCCTTCTCAACAAAAAACTCTTTCCTTTTTTACAATTTCACCTCGAGTTGTTCAGAAGGCACACCGAAAGACAATGACAAAAATAGGGAAATCAACATCTGGCAAATTTATGGAAAAATGACCTCAAATGTCTCTTCAATTCTCTTAGAATGTAATAACTGTGTAAAATATGAGAGAGGTTTTTGTGCATGGGCCTGTTCCCAGCAAAAACCTCTTTCATTTTTAAAAAATTCGCTCCCAGTTATTTGGGAGGAGTGCCATATGACAATGAAAAAAAAGGGAAAAATAGAGCATTTTGTAATTTGGATTGGCATTACTGGGACTTGGATTTCCTCCCTCTTTTTGTTGCGTTATTCCTTGGGTGATTCTTCAATTATTGTGTCAGATGACACAAAATACCTTGCAACTATTACTAGGCTAATCTGCCTCTTCCTCTACTGTTTGGTTGTCTTTGATTTGGGGGCTTTGTCTATCTGCATATTAGTGGGCATAGTTTCAACTTCACGAGGTTCATGGGACGATAGGACTAGTGAGACGGGCTGTCTTTCTCCCCTCTTGATATAATTCCTGACATAAACCTTGCCACTACTGCTTCTGTGGAGAGTGGTGATCATAGGTATGCTTACCAACTACAATAATAACCACACACACAACCCTACAATAATAATAACTTGAGGCACAAACATGTATGATAGTTAGAAAAAAGTTTGTAATGATGGTTAAAATGGTGGAAACACACATGATATCAAGTGCACAAAGAGATTCAAATGCATGCGAGGCGCCAACACATCTTAATTCAAACTTTTAAATATTTTCTGAAAGTTAAAACTCGTAATACAATACGTCTTCTGTTGTTTTCAAGAATAGGGCCATTCTTACAATCAATGTATTTTTGCATCAAAAGGCCTAAATTAGCCTGTTATAAGCTTAGTAATGATAAATCAAGATGACATATGTATTTAAACCATATCAAAACGTGCAATAACCTTCCAAGAAAGCAAGAAAATAGTGCAAAGTCAATATAAGGGTAAGAACAACTCAAGCTGACTCATTAAACCATGGAGAAGAAACTGAGCAAAAAATCATAATTTATAGATGTATAGGCCAATGGAGGGAAAAAGGAGAGGTGCAGACCTAGGTTTCAATATTGTCTCCAACTAGGGATAACACTTCCCCGTGAGGTAAGAACAATAGACTAGGTGCCTTACTTCTCAAAATATGCTCCCACTATCACCAATTGATTTCACCTTGTTTGTCTACTAGTAATGCTATCTGTCTTATTTCAATATTAAATTCCAAAACTACAGCTACACCCCAGTCCCTTTGTTGGGCTATGGAGTCTTATTGTTGATCTACTATATAAACAAACTGAAAATGAAATGCTTGAAAAAACAAGCTTATTCTCCTATTCTAATTTGTTGAAACTTTCTCTCAAGTATAAGTAGATTTCCAAAGTAACCATTCAAGAAATTTTTTGATTGACATACCTTATTGTATGAAAATGTGGAAAGAACACAACAAGTGCAACAAAAATTCCATATTCAATCTATACTCATAGCTGCAAATGGATGTAAAAGTGAAATTTGCAACATTTGGTAGCTTTGAAAAAAATAAATCCATGCAATCAACTATTGGATCATAAAAATATCCAACCACTACCTTTTCTTGTTGTCTAAAATAGATGAACTCTCTAGGAATATCCTCTTCTTTCACTGATCCATTTTCAATGCAAACATCTTCCTTCTGCAAATCTAAAAGTGAAATATGAAAAGGCTGCAAACTGTCTCCATGACTCTTCAGGTCTTGAATTGAAATATGCTTTTGATAAAAGGTTTTAATGCCCATTTCAAGTTATGCGTTATAACAATCGTATACTAATTTTCTATTATTACGTCCAATCCATGCTGATATAAAAATTTGCTTCTCAAAACCAGGTTGTAATTTGGAGCCACAACTACCATAAGCCAGATCTGATCCTTCATGGATAGTGGATCCGATGTCCTCATGAAATTGTTGGTCAAATTTTTTCTGTGTTAAATATGCAACCTTATAAACACTCTTATCCTCTTTCTCATCCAAAGACATATCATAAATACTAAATACATCATAACTATTAGGAGAAGTAAGATTTCCTGGAAATTGTAGATACTCATCAATTTTATCATCATAAGTAAACAAAGATTTCTAATGAGTTATATGGGTAGCAAGGTGTTTTGGAATAGTAGTTTCTTCTTCCACGAATTGATCATTACCTTCCACAAAATCAACTTCTTGAAAACCTCCAAGAAAATTTAAAGCATAATCCTCCTTCTATACGCAACTAGAAAAATTTCCCATTGAACATGGATAATCAACTTGCTGATATAAATTCCCTAAATCTTGTATAGTATAAAACTCTAACTCAATAGTTTTAAGATCCAAAGGAAAATTAAAATATGAAAATGATGGATCATAATACTAAAAAGAATGTAAACCCTAATATAATCTCTGACGTTCATATCCTTCCTCCTGTTCCTGATGTCGAAGTCTGTCACAGGCCCGAAAATTCTCTTCAATCTCTCTAGCATCAACAAATAACTGACCTAGTGATGAGGATCTCCTTTCTCTGAGATAAAGAAACAAGATCAAGGTCTTGAGATTTTATATAATACATCATGGAAACAGTTTCATAAAGATGAATATCCTTAGGCATATTGTAATAAAAACTATGAAACCTTCTATTGAACGTCGTAAAAGCTTCATCCACCTTCCACTTTAAAGAATTTAGTTCAATCAAGTGTTGATCAAAAGACTTTCTTTCACCCCAATATTTCAAAAATGCAACATGAAAATCAGTCCATGAACCAATTGAAGAAGCTTCCAAATTTCTGAACTAGAATAATGCATCTCCAAATAAAGACTTGTAGAATACCCTCATAACTACATCCTTATGCATAATTTGAAAATTATCAATGAAATTTTCTAAAGCTTCCATGTGCTTCTTAGCTGCAACATGGTATTCTCCATTGAACATAGGAATGTAATTAATAAAGTTGGGAGGATAGGCATGAAGGATAAGTGGAAGCTTCAGGGGTTTGTAACACTTCTTGATCCTAGACTGAATTTCAGTAAGTTGATTACAAGGTGGAATAATGATTTCAGTAAGTGGTGAATCAGATTTATTATTCACGGGCTTACATGCTTGGTCATGGTCTGGAGAAGTTTGGATATGATCAAGATTATGGCTAGTGGGTTCAAATGAAGGAATGAGATTAAGATCAATAATGAAAGAGGGCATATTTTCTCTTCTCAATGATAGATTTACCACGACAGGATTATAATCATTTGACTAAACAAAGAATAAGATAATTTTTTTCACAAGTAAAGGAAAATACATGAATGAACTGATGAAGAAAAAGATGAGGGATTTGGAAAATATGATGTCTTGGTACCTAGTATTTCCCTTCCAACTTTCTATTTTCTATCGGCTGGGATCATATTCCAATGGAGTCTTTTGATTGTGGAGCTGCCAGGTGAAATATTGCAATCACTATGTGTTTCATCAACAAAAACTAGATTTGATCGTTTTTGTTCTCCTAGGGAAATATTTCTTCGTTAATCCGTTCCCCGGTAGCGGCGCTAGAAGATTTTGGTCCTAAAGTATGGACTTGAATGTTAAAGGGTAGAGCTAGGCCACCTCAAGTTTTGGAATGGTTGATTTTTGATAGTTTGATTTTTTTGGTCAGTTAGAGGGTTGGTTTAACGAGATAGAAACATGGTTGGATTGGAAAAAATGATATGGATGAGGGTCCTCCTTGGCTGGTGGCACACAAATGATAGACAAGTGAGAAAATGGAGGGATGAACAAAGGGAGAAAAACAAGCAACTCAATGAATTACCTACCGTCATAAGTTTAAGTCTTAAAATAATATTTCAAGGCATCAAACAAGTATCCAAACTCAATTAATCCCATAGGTTGCAATAAAAACAAATATTCACTAAATCATTAGTTGTTTTATAGGTTGCATATCAATAAAGATGAGTTATACAATAGTTGAAGGGAAGATGAAATGTACTTTGCACACATCAACAATTTCATTCAAGATAAGAGAAAAACACATATAGATTTGGACATAAAACACACTGTCATCAAGAGCATATTCACCAGGTAGAGAGCTTTAATCCATTCATAGAATAGGTTCAACCAGTTTGATATATTGATTTTCTTCCCAAAACCCAAACCCCTTTACATTCATAGATATATCTATTTATCCTCATCAAGAGGAGGTTAGATTACCTATCTAGGATCTCAACTCCGAAGTTCAATCTTTAGATTTCAAACAGATCATGTCTATACAACTTAAGTATTACTACCTAATCACAGTGTGTAAGTATTTCTTCAAACTGAGTGGATTTGGGTTGATGTGTCAGTTCATACTCCTCATCAATTCAAATTTAACAAAAAAACATTGTTTTAATCAAAAGATAACAACTTATTACAAGTGATTGCAATATCTTATACTTAAACAAAAAGATTCTATCACTTAACTAAAGTCACTGTTGGTAACTAAAGTGCATGGGTTGCATCAAAATTTTTTTCAAAGACTGAAATTTCTGTTGACTTGTATGGATCGACATGTATGCCACAAGTTGGAGAATGAAACCTTTGACACTGGAACAAAACTTACACAGGTTTGGCGAATTTCTTGGAAAAACAACCTCAAAGGTCTCTTTGATTCTCTCAGACTGTGATACCTGTGTAAAATATGAGAGAGTTTTTTGTGCATGGAAATTTTCTCAAAAAATACCTCTTTCCTTTATTGCAATTTCACCTCCAGTTGTTCAGAAGGCATGCTGAAATACAATGACAAAAACATGGAAATCAACATCTGGCGAACTTATGGAAAAACGACCTCAATTGTCTCTTCAATTCTATCAGAACATAATAACTATGTAAAATATGGTAGATTGTTTTTTGCATGGGACCATTCCAAACAAAAAAAAAATTCGGTTTTAAAAAATTCCCTCCCATATGTTTGGGAGGCATGCTAGAGGACAATGACAAAAACAAGAAAAAACAAAGCATTTTGTGAATTTTGTTGTAGCGCCTTTTGATTTTTCTTCTGCAACATTTGATACTTCCTTTGTAGATTTGAATGTTTCACTTGAAGAGATTGATATTTTTTTTGTAGCTCATGGATTTCTTACTTCATTCTAACATTCTGCTGACTGATGCTTTCCACCTGCAACCTTCTATCTTCCATTTCCTCAATCTTAGGCTTGGTCTCAATTTTCAATTTGTTCTCACCTTTAAGCTCATGCCTCAGTTTTCTCTTATGTTTTTCATCAAAGTTGTATTTTACAAGTTCATTATCCATCAAATATTCCCCCTTTGTGTATGGTTTTATCTCCTCTAAACTTGTTTTGGGACATGCTCTGTTTTTGTGCTCATACCCTCAAAATCGTACTCAGGGTATGGATTATTGTCCACCATATTTTTCTCTAGTTCTTCATAAGAAATGTACTCTGTTTCCAAGACAATAGGTTTGACCCTTGAGGTCTCTCCTTTGTTGCGTTTCTGCCTGGTCTTTCTGGTAGGTTTGATTGGAATTCCTGGGACTTGGATTCCCTCCCTCTTTTTATTGCATTCTTCCTTGGGAGATTCTTCAATTCTTGTGTCAGATGACACAAAATCCCTTGCAACTATTATTGTGATAATTCGCCTCTTCCTTTGCTATTTGGTTGTCTTTGATTTGGGGGCTTTGTCTATCTACATAGTGGTGGGAATAGTTTTAGCTTCACGAGGTTCAGGGGATGATTGGACTAGTGAGCCAACCTGTCTTTCTCCCCTCTTGACATAATTATTGACATAAACCTTTCCACTACAGCTTATGTGGAGAGTGGTGATCATAGGTATGCTTACCAACTACAATAATAACCACACACACAACCCTACAATAATAATAACTTGAGGCACAAACATGTATGATCCTTAGCACAGTGTTTGTAATGATGGTTAAAATGGTGGAAACACACACGATCTCAAGTGCACAAAGAGATGCAAACACATGTGAGGCACAAACACACCTTAATTCAAACTTTTAAATATTTTATGAAAGTTAAAACTTGTAATACAATCCGTCTTCTGCGGTTTTCAAGAATAGGGGCATTCTTGCAATCAATGTATTTTTGCATCAAAATGACTAAATTAACTTGTATAAGATTAGTAATGATGAATCAAGATGACATATGTATTTAACCCATATTAGAACGTGCAATAACCTTCCAAGAATGCAAGAAAATGGTGCAAAGTCAATAGAAGGGTAAGAACAATTCAAGCTGACTCATTAAACCATGGAGAAGAAATTGAGAAAAAAATCAGACTTTACAGATGTATAGGCCAATGGAGGGAAAAAGGAGAGGTGTGGACCTAGGTTTCAATTGGAAGTATGCAGTAGAGATATTGAGGAGATTCAACATGGACGATTGTAAACCGATCTCTATGCCTATAGTTACCAATCTGGAGAATATTGACACTTCATATTTCGAGTTGGTGGATCCAAAGATATACATGCAATGGATATGGTCCTTGATGTATTTGGTCAACAATAGGCCATATATTTGTTTTTCTTTGAACACCTTGATTCAGTTCATGGTGGAATCTAGGCAGGTGCATTGGATCGCAACAAAATATGTGGTCATTTACTTGAGAGGTACAATGGAGTATGGATTGAGATATATTAGAGGAGATGGAGTGGAGTGATAGGGATATATAGACTCAGATTGGGTAGGCAATGCAGTAGAAAGAAAGAGCACCTCAGGGTGTTTCTTAATCCTGGGATTAATAGTGATTACTTGGTTTAGTATGGGGGAAAATTTTGTAGCACTCATTTCAATAGAGGTATAGTATATGGAAGTGAGTATGGCTAGCTGTGAAGATATTTGGATTCACAAATTGATTACTTGTTTATTTGATCAGGAGTTTGAACCTGCAGTGATATACTGTGATAATCAGAGTTGTACCAAACTCTCAGAGAATCCAGTATTCCATGATAGATCCAAGCACATTGATATCAAATATCACTTCATTTAGGACATGATCCATAATGGAGTAGTGAAGCTTCAATATATTTTCAGAGATGAAAAGGTTGCAGATATTTTGACCAAGCCCCTGGAGAAAGGGAAGTTTGTTTTCTTCAGAGACATACTTGGAGTGGTGCATAATACCTCCCTCGCTAAGAGGGAGTGTTGATGCTTATGGTAGCATCAAACATGTATTACTGCACAAGTCTATGTGTCTAGATGTGTGGAAATCATCCAAAGCCTTCTACTCTTGGATTTACTTTAATCAAAGTAATTATTAAAGAAAATTTATTTTATTAATTAATTATGTAATTAGTTAATTGAGTTATTGAAGGAAAGTGCTAAAAGTACTTATCATGTAATCTTCACATGCAATATTCACATGCAAACTAAATATCAAGTGAGATTAGAAATATATTATAACTCACAATTATAAAAGCAAGTCTAGGGTGAATGAGAAAATATACTTCACACACTTTATACTTGAGATTAGAGGATTTACTTTTGAGAGAGTTGGATCACAAAGGAATATGATTCAAGATACTGGATAGGTGGAGAAGGAATTCCATCTAGAGATCAAGTCAATGAGAAGAGAGAACAGAGGTAACACAGGTGGTGTTTAGTTAGAGGAAGCCATAGAGAAATGTTTTTTCATAAAAAGCTTGTCGTACATGTTTTCCATACATGTATGCGGGTCACAATGGATACAATCATGTACATATACGGTTCACAAGAAGGAGAATCATGTACACCTCAAAAAACATGTAGTTCTGGTTTGTAAAACATGCCAAACTTTTCCACGTTTTTCTGTAGTTGTATGTCTCCCAGTGGGCCATTATCCCTATTACGGGAGCCCTGATTTTAGTCAAATAAATTCATTCTCAACACTGGTTTTCCCTCTGGATTTTTTTCTAGGGGTTTATACTCGAAATATTGGTGTTTATGTGTGCTTGATTTTGGCTTCCTTGTTTATGCTTCCGTTGCATATTTTGTTGATTACTCAAATGTGCTTTTAGTAGATAAATATATTTTATTTTGAGATAATTGTCTAGTGTTGGGTTGAATTGTTAAAATCAACAAACCCTTCCTCTTGACTGCTATCTTATATTTGTCACCTTCCCTTATCTAAATCTGATTAAACCCACTCTTCAAATCAATCTTTGAAAAGTAGTTGGCCCCACTCAAATAGTTCATGAGGTCATCCATCATTGGTACGGGAAACCTGTACTTAATATTAATCTTGTTGATAGCTCGTGAATCAATACACATTCTCCATTCACCCCCTTTCTTTGGTATCAATACTATAGGTATATCACAGGGACTTAAACTCTCTCAGATAAATCCTTTGTCAAGCAAATATTGCACCTACCTATTCACTTCCTCACTCTCTGTTGAAGTCACCTGATAAGATTATTTATTTGATAGAATTAATCCCAATATCAAATCAATTTGATGTGATATAATTATCAAGGGAGGTAAACCTACTGGTAGATCATATCCAATAATATCTTTAAATTCATTCAACAAAGGTTGAATTTCTAGTGGCAAAAAGATCAACTTTCCACTCTCTGAAAATTGTCTTGGAATTAAGGCCAAACATAAATGTGTATTTTTCTATTTTCTCAAAATTTCTTTGGTTGAACACATCATAATGCGACTATTGCTACAAAAATTTCTATTGTCATTTCCTTTTCTATCACTACCACTTAACTCAGTCTCTACCATTGGATACAATCTGTACCTCTCCCCATCTTTTAAAAAATCATAAGTATTATTCCTTCCATCATGGAAAACATTTCTGTCAAAAAGATGAGGTATTTTGAGTAGTACATGATAGGCATCCATCTCTACTATATCACACAATATCTGCGTAACAAAATTTCCAATCTGAAAACTTAACAAGCATTGCTCAGTCATAGTCACCTATTGTCCTGTTTTCAATCATGAGACCAGATATTGATTTGGATGTGGAATACTTTTCAATTTCAATTTCTCCATTATGTCTGTGGATACTAAATTTTCTATTCTTCCACCATATATGACGAAGTGTCAACACTTATCCTGAATTTTACACTTATTTTAAAAAAAATTATTTCGTTGCTCAGGTTCTTCTGTTATCTTTTTTTCAGGACTCAATAGTACTCTTATAAACATAAAATTTTATCCCTGTTCATGTTGAAGTACGTCCACATTTCTTTTAGCAATTTCTACCTCATATTATTCGGTAACTTATGTTCTGGCTTCATTTTGTCTCCATGTATTATGCTTCTCGATACATTATGATTCCTTGTGACCTTCTAGTCTGCATCTGTAACAAGTGATCACATACTTACCTCTATTAAATCTGCTACCTCTTACAAAGCCACTTCTTCCTCTTATATTATGGTTTCTGGGCTCTTCATCTTCCTTTTCACTACTTTTAGCAACACTTTCTATGCCCTTGCCTCTAGTTCCTTTTCCAAAGAAATTTTTCTGCACCCTTCTATCAATATTTTCTTCCACCTTTAAAGAAACTTGGTAGGCTTCATATACACTATGAAAGTAATGTGCACTCATCTCAGTCTGAATTTGATATTTCAACCCATTTACGTATCTCGCCACTCTTTAATATTACGATTCCTTTATCTATGATCTAAGTGATAATTTATAAAATTTCCTTAGTATATTCATGAACTTATGTCTCTTTCTGCCTCAAGTCTTGAGCTTGTTGCATAAATTGTGCAAGTAATCTATGGGAAGGAATTTTGTTGGTGCACGTTTAGGTAGGTTCAATACCCAGGGTTCAAGTTAATTAATCCAACAAACCCTATAGACAGCGGCCCTTTCGGCATCACCTACAAGCGGGAGAAGTCTCACTTGAGGTTTCTTTATGGGGACTGTAGGAACCAATATTTTGCGAAGGTGAGGGAAATAAGGGAAACACGCTCTGTCATACCTACAAGGTGATTTTTCACACTAGATCCTAGTTAACCTAACTTGTTACTTAATTCTATATGCATATCAGTCCATATTCATGCCACTTAGTAGTTAAGCATACAATTAAGGCTATTGCGCATTAATGTATCGACAATATCAACAAAGATAAACATTCATCCATAGTAAAGGATAGAATTAACACAATAAAAACATAAATGATCATACCACAAAACAATTATACACAACGTTACCGTGGTTCACCACCCTCTGGACTATCTCCACAAATATTTTCTTCTTTATTATATTTATGGAATTATACTTGCGCTCTATGCTACAATGGAGGTTTATCCTACAAAAACCCCACCAACAACAACAATAGAGAAAACCACCTGAACGAATCGGGTGTTTTACATATTTATACATTTTGCTCAGGGTGTTTTTCCAGCTCATAATGAGTTGGCTACCACTCATGCTCAGCTGGAGACAACTCACTATGAGATGGATATAGTTCACACTCAATTAGTTTTCATGGATTTTGCACTATCGTTTCTTTCATGTCCCCCGTCTTCTCCTCTTTCCTCTCTCTTCTTTCTTGATATTCTTGATCCTGTGCCTTTTCCTTGTACCTTGTCTCTTCTCACTGTTCCATTCCTAAAACTTCCTGCCCAACAAGCCCCCAAAAATCACCTATGGCTTGTCCCGAGCCACTTAGGTCTGTTGTGTCAGGCTCCTCCATGTCTCAACAAATTTCTAGAGGGTATCCTTCACTACCTATACCACTTCTATTAGTTATGTTTCCTTATTCTATATTTCCTCCATCGTCTGTGTTGTCAAACTAGTCAGTTTGGATTCAATGTCTTGCTCTGCTAATTTCATGATGATTTGCACGATAGCTAGTTCTTCTAGTACCCTAAGGGATTCGTCTTGTCGCAGTTGCAACTCTTGTATGATCTTCCATTGTTCTTCCTTCATCTATTCCACTGCAATGTATAGTTTCCTGTTATCTAGGAGTGCTTTCATTCTTTCTATTGGTGGGAGAGTATTTATACGCTCAGTGGCATGATGTGCTTCTTCCTATGAAATCCTTATTTTCTCTTTCAGTGCTTGCATCTCTCGGTTGTTCGTAAGCTCTGTCCACATGTGCTTGCCTCTATGACACATCTTTATGCATTGTTGTTCCAATATTTTGATCTTTGCCATCGTTGTGTGTGCAATCCATTCCCTTTGTGCTCTTTCTTCCGGTGGTGTCCCTGGTTTTGTGCGCACTTCCAACTCCGTGATCTTCATGTGAATTCCTTTGATAACCTTACTAATATTTACTACCTGTTCCTTTACCATGGCCTCTACCACCATCAGTACTTTTGGGACTTCCTTGTACAATTTTTGAATTGTTGCGTGGGATTTCTGTGCCATCTGTTCAACTTCCTCCTTCTCCTTCAAGGATTTGGAGGCATTTGTTTCAGCCTCAGTTTTGTCATTTAAATCTTTCTCGACATTTCCTTCTACTTGACTCTTTTCTATCCTAGATTTATCTTCTTATACCTTTGCTTCACTCTTCTCCTTTTCCGCGAGTTCCAATCATTGTTCTACTGCACACTTTTCTTGTAGCATAGTGGTGTATTGCTTCTGTAGTTCCACCTTCTTAGCTTCTTCTTTATCCAATTCACTGGCTGCGGTGTCTACTCGAAGACATAGTTCTTGTGTGATCCATGTGTGCAAACCTTGTAATAATTCCATTGGAATCTGTGAGACGACTAGGTCCACTTGAGTTAGTCCTTGAAGCTTGACCTGTATGTCGGGGTTGGGTAACCCAACAACATCTACTGGGATATTTATCACTCTACACTCTACTTTCATTTGTGCTGATACCATAGTTTGTGATTCCTATGTCATGCCTTCTTGTGTTGTGCCTGATCCTTGCATAGGTTCCAATCAAACTGTCTCCAATAAATGTTGTAGCCACAAGCATTGGTCCTGCACCTTTGTTGGTAGTGATTCTTATTTCTTTGTAGTCTCTTCGAGGAATTATTCCACGACATCTCTTAATCTATATCCAATTCTTTCCATTTCGTCATCTATTAGTGCATATATGACTTGTGGGTTTTGATCCTTCTGCTTCTTCCACGTAGCTAAACCTGTTCTTTGGTCCTGTCATTTACTCCTTGTTGGAGGTAATGGTTGTGGAGGTTCGTATATTTACCCTATTTCTGGTGCGTATTCTATGCCATTTCCTTGATCCCTATCCTTTGCGCCATTTCTAGGAGGGTTCATTTCTACATCTGTATGTTGTGTCGTGTCATTGTTCCCCCCCGGGCTACCATATCCCCTTGTGTTGGGACCTTACATTCTGGTTCACAATCCTGCATGACCAGATGGATGCCTTTTTATGTTATGTTGTATTGTGTTTGAACCCACTCCTCCCTTGGATCGTTTCATGCTTTAATGTACATATGGTGCATGTTTGCACGAAACTCCGCAACTAGTCCATATGAAGCCACCAATTTTGGTGACATGTGTGGGGTATTCTATATACTCTATCGAATTCTCTTTGCATAGAGAAATAATTCTACATTGTTTTCAATCTACCTCCTTTTGTTTATTGAAAACTAGAAATTTTGTTATTTTACCGCTACATATGGATTCCCCCTCATCCCTAAAAAATATGCGTCCTCCGACTCTGCCCATGCTGTGAAGGCAATCAAAATCAGGAGCTAGGGGTAGTGAAACTCCATCCCCTTATCTTGGGATTCTACGCAATCTAGTAGGAACTCATTCAGGTAGAATGGTTCCCAACTCATTGTAGTTCCTTCTACACATTGCTCTGCGACAATTATTACCTATGTTAGTACTTGATCCTTCCTGGACTTCTATAGAAGCTTACATGCTAGCATCTATGTCACTATTTGAATGGTTGGGTCACATATATTTTTCACATCTAGGTCGCATACCCCTCTAACCATTCAAAACTTCACTCGCATAGCCTTTGGTTGTGCTCTTTCTATATTTTTATATGAAAATAACATAGCAGGGTCTTTCCCTTGGGTGGGAAACCCAATGTTTCTTGATATCAAGTATATGTCAATCTAAACTGGCCTATCCAATGACATGTACCCCACATGCATGCAATATAAGTGGAGTTTTATGGAGGCATTGACTTCATTTCTATGTCCGAAGTGTGTGATGTCTAACAAGTTAAGGATGCCTGATCACTCCAATCCTCTGGCCTAGACCTTGGCTACTGGTATGCTTTGTTGTGTAAGTGTATCTACTTTGAGTTCGAGGTATTCATGGGGTGCAAGTTTAGGGAACTTCGCCACATCAGTAATTTCATGGTCTACATATTTCAACTAAGGTACAATCCCCAACATGTCTTCATCAATGATGAATTCCTTTGGAGTGTCTGGGGTCACCATCATATAATCTGGAGTCTTTTGCAGTGTGACTCATGGAGTGTCATCCTTCCTAGGTGGTATGTAGTCATGAGGAAACATCGAATCCGATGAGGATGCACCTGATTTTTCCTCAATATCTGGTTCATATGCTACAACTCTGGTGCAACTCTTTCTTGGTGCCGTTGCTACTGCTGTTTCTACTACTATGGATTTGGGTGGCACCATTTCTGTAGTTAACTCGGCTCTTGCAATTTTTATAACTCTGTATCTCTCTCTATCTCTGTGCTCTCTATTTTTCCTATAACTGCTATTGGCACAGAGGTAGACTCGAGGTTCATTCCAAGAGCGCACCAACAAGCCCTAGCTACTGGCCCTTTCGGAAGAACCTGCGAAGTAGATGCAGTCTCACCCGAAGCAACTTAAGAGGGGGGTTGCAGGACAAGGATGTCTACAACCAGGGGAATATCAAGTGGATCTATCTCAGCAACAATGTAACATTCATATATCACTTATCATCTAGGTCTATCCTGTGCAACTATAGATATGATCTAACATAAGATTGTAAATAAAAATATAACAATGACAGAGATCGGAGCATCAATCACACATGCAACAAAAAATACACGTGGTTCACCCTCTCTCTAGGGTTACGTCCACAAAACTGTGCTTATGATTTATTAAGGAAAAACATATAGTTCTTATTTGTGCTCTCGGCTAGCAGATCTTGTTTCTTCTCTCTCTTTCTCTTCCCTTCTTGTGCACCCAGCTATAGGACTTGAACTTTGCACACAGTTGAAGATCCTACAATACAATCTTCTCCCTTCACAACATGGCTATAACAACAATATCATACCAATACTCAATGACCAACAACAACCACAATAACAACAATAATAATAATAATCCTACCCAGGTCCTCTCGAACTTTATTTATACATTACAATCCCTCACCGACAACCTTTGGTCGAAATATAGGTGCCAAAACCCTAGATACCAAAACCCTAGGTGTCTAAAACCCTAGGTCAACTTGACCCTCTTTTTCTAGACTTCGCTAGATTGTCTTTCCTTCTTCATTGCATGGTGTTCCAAAGCATCGAATGATGGATTTATTTGCTTACTGAGTTTTCCACGATCCTTCTTCCTTTCTCATCTATCATCTCTAATATCCTTGTCCAATGACTTGCTTTTCCACACTTCACTCCATCTTTCCTACTCTTTTGCTCACTTCGATTCAATGATAGTTACTGTGTCTCCCGCGAAGCTCTCTTTTTACCTTTCCTTCCTTGTTCTTTGCTTCCTTCTATAACTAAGGGCCAACATGCCCCCAACACTCACCCGTGACTCATCCTAAGGCACTTCAAATCTGATCCTCTTGTTTTACATCGAATTTGGACTGCGCAGCGCAAGCCTTGCTTTCTGCTTTATGCCTCCTTTCCATCCTTGTGCAGACTATATTTTCTATGTCTGGTACCCAGTTTCAGCTGCACCTGGTACCTGGACCCTTTTCCTCATGCTTTTACTGAGAGCCGTGAGGCAAATGGTTATAGTAGGACAACTTTAACCGACTCCCATTCACCAATCCTTCCTTCCAGTCTCCCTCCAATGTATTCATCTTCTCAGATCCTCCTTCTGTAACATAGGCAATCTCATATGGTCCGAGCTAATGCGTTCTGAAATTTCGAGGGTGTTTGATAAACTTACTATCATACACCGATACTAAATCACCTTGCTTGAATGTCTTCTTCTTGATGTGTCTGTCATGATAGGCCTTTTCCCATTTCTTCTGAACTTGCTGATGGAATCCTGCAATGAAGCTGTCTTCTTCCAGTTCAACCAACTGTGCAAGCCTCACACGAACAGTGTCAGTATCATACATGTCTATAAATGCAACAATTCTTAAGCTTGGTACTAATTATTCCATTGGCACAAAAACTTCAATACCATAAACCAACTTGAAGGGGGTCTGCATTGTTAATTTTTTGCAAGTGGTTCTATAGGCCTAGAGTATTGTTGGTACTCTTAAATCCCAGTCATCCCTGTTCACACTGCAAATCTTTGTCAATGTTGTCTCCAAGATCTTGTTGAATGCTTCAACCATTCCATTTTCTTGTGGATGGTAAGGTGTACTCTTCTGGTGGTGGACTGCAAATTCCTCAGTTAGAGATTCGACTATCTTATTGATGAAGTGTGTACCTTGATCACTCATAAGGATCTTAGGGAATCCAAACCTAGTTATTATGTTATCAAATATAAAATGTGCAGCTGTAGTTGCACCACAGCCCTTGATTGCTCTAGCTTCAGCCCATCTGGTTAAGTATTCGATCGCAGTAATAATGTACCTTGCTCCTGTGCACTTTCCTAGCAGGTTTAAAGATCCCACGAAGTCAATGGCCCACTTTTCAAATGATTGTAGGGTCATCTGCGGTGCTAATGGAATTTCATCGCTTCAGGATGGTTTTCCAATTCTCTGGCATATATCAGATGCTCTGGCATACTCTTTAGCATCTCTGTGTAACATAGGCCACCAAAGGCCAGCTTGCAGAACCTTCTGCGTAGTTTCTTTCCATGCATAATGTCCTCCTGCGATGCCTTCATGAGCTTCTATGAGGATCAATGGTCGCTCTATCTCCATAACACACTTCCTTAATATTTCATTCGATCCCATTTTGTACAGCTGTCCAACTATAAGTGAAAAGTCTGCAACACACACCACTAGATATTTATTTTGAGGAATTGTATATGCACTTGGAGCCATTCGTGTTGACAGGAACTGGACTATGTCTGCGAAGTGGTCATCAATCTTTCTAATGGAAAGCAGTTGTGCATTTGGTAATGTATCCTCCAAACTGGTGGGTTCTTCTCCATGTTCCAACCTTGATAAGTGGTTTGGGCCCTTGTTCATTCTTCCTGGCTTAAATATGATCTCAAAAGAATATTCTTGAAACAACAGAAGCCATATTCATATTCTCCCCCCCAACACTGGCTTGTTGACTAGGTACTTCAACACAGAGTGATCAGTAAACATTTTAAAGTGTCCTCCCAACAACTAGTGGTAGAATTTTTGCAGTGCATACACCATGGCTAGTCCCTCTCTCTATGTAAGGGTGTAATTAACTTCAACTGTGGATAGCTTCCTGTTGGAAAATGCTAATGGATGATCAATGCCCCCTTCTCCTAGTTGTGCCAATACTGCTCCTAATGCAATAGAAGATGCATCGACATGAACATGGAATTCTTTGCTCCAATCTAGAAAACCAGAATGGGCGCTGTAACCATCTTCTATTTCAGTGTGTCGAAGCTCTGCTGACATTCGTCTATCCACTCATACTGGCAGTCCTTCTTCAATAGCTTCTCCACTGGTGCTGTAATTTGGGCATATCCTTTGATAAATTTCCTGTAATATTCAGTATGGCCCAGTGCAGTGCGCAGTTGTTTGACTGAAGTAGGGGGTGGAAAATCAACTATAATTGCAATTTTAGATGGGTCTACTAGCAATCCTTGCTTGCATACAATATGACCTAATAGCACTCCAAATGGTGAGAAGAAGATGCATTTCTTTAGATTCAAAGCAATTTGACACTGCCTGCATGTGTCTAACATTAGCCTTAAACATTCAATATGATTTTTCAACAAACTAAAAACAGTCTAGTCATCAAAGTATGCTTCTAAAAATTTACGCAAAAATTCATTGAACGCTTCAACCACCACCCTAGAAAAGATGGTTGGGGAATTCTTCAGTCCAAATGGCATTACTGTATATTGGTAGGATCCCCACTCTGTGGAAAATGTAGTCTTATGATGGTCCTCCTTGGAAATGTAGATCTGATGGTATCCTGAAAATCCGTCTGTAAAAGAATATACTTTCTGGCCTCCCACGTTATCCAACACTTCATCTGTGAATGGTGTAGGAAAAGGGTCATTGAGACAGGCATCATTCAACTTTCTGAGGTCCACACAGATCCTGATTTCTTCTTTATTATTGTCTTGTATCACCATAGGGCTGATCCACTCTGACTCTTTGACAGGTTCAATAATCCCTGCTTCTAGAATTTTGTCAAGCTCGATCTTCACTTTTTCCTTGTATTTCGGGTTTAGTCTGTAAGGTCTTTGCTTGACTGGCTTCACATCTGGTTTCAAATTTATTCTCATCTCACCCATAAGCCCTTTGATTCCCTTCATATCAGTGAACGTGGTCGGGAACAAGTCCTGATATTCATGCAATAGCTCTATAATCTTGTCAATGGTAGCAACATCCCAATAATCTTCGACATTGGCAAGATTCGATGTCCCCTCTGTCCCAATATTGACTTTCTTTATTTTGATCGGTTGTCCTATAAATGGAAGCTCAACTCCCAGTCCTTCCACATTTTTGTGGCCTTTTGTCTCAGTGATGTTTACCTTCCTCGGATCATCATCTTCATCAGAATTAATGTTGTAACATCCTTGCAATTTCTGGAATGGCGCGGTCCATTCATCCTCTTCTTGCTCCAAAGGGAGGCCAGATTTCTCCTTAAATACTTTCTATCTCACAATCTGTAATGCTTGGTATACTATAAGAAATTCACTTTCAAACAAAAAGGTGGCTACAAAATTCTGGATCATACCTTCCCAATCTGAAGTGATGAGGCATAGCTCTGATTGAAGGTACCAGTTGATATGGATCATATCTAGCGTGTTAATTAATCTGTGCACCCATTTTTCTCGACGAATGTCACTCCACTCCTCTTCGCAGCTTTGTACATGGTCCTTTGGGCAACTTCAACCTGTGTACTTGACTTCGCAGCTTCCTACTTGTGCTGAGAACTGCGTTGTCATCAAATTTCGACATTGTGTCCAGTCTGTGATGTTTCCTTTGTGTGTCCCCCACCATCTTGCCGGTGTGACTTTCATGGCCTCATCCATTGCCAACAACCTCTTTTGTGTTGGTACACCTGTCTCAAACTCTAATAAGAATTTCTCTAAAGGGTTCAACCCATCAAATGTGGGTAAGTTACTCATTGTTGTGCCGATCCAACGAACCTCTCCAGTTAGTCTAGCACATCTTCTGGTAGAGACTTCATTCATCTAGTTCTACTAGTACTCCAGCGCTTCTTTTGAGTCTGATGAACATGTGCTGTCACTTCGCCAACTCATATTCCCATCGGCTATAGGATTGATATAATCCTGTTATCTCGATGTTAGTTTGTAGATGTTTTCCAGTTCATATGCATGGTATTCTTCTCTGATAGGCTCTGTGTATCAAGGACCCTCATCTAGATCTAAGGGTGCAATGACGCTAAGGCCATCTCTTTCAAATGTCATACRCCTCTTCTTTAGATCAACAAAAGTAGAATTGTTGAAGGCCCAATCAATTCCTAATAATGTAGGATAAGGGCAGTTGTCATCAACAATTTCAATTACTTCAAAATTTGCAAAGGTTCTAACTCCATCTATGTCCACAGGGACATGCTCCAATCATCCAAATGGGCTGACAGCTTCCTGATTAGCCATTCTAAGCCTGATAGGGGAATATATCAACTTTGGTTTTCCCATCAGTGCCCAGGTTTACTTTGTCATGAAATTGACCTTCGACCCTAAGTCGAGGACCACATAATGTATATCATATTCTCCTATTTGAGCATTTAGGTGTAATTCTTTATTTGTCCTTCTCCTTTTCCCAATTTGGTGCACTTCCCTATTCAGTAAGGAATCTATCTTTCCTAGTTCATACTGCTTGATTAAATATTGTAATTCTTGTACCGCTCTTTTGTCTTGAATCAACTTAACACAAGTGCACACAAAATTCCATGAGTTTTCTTACCTCTTTTCCTTCTGTTGGTGATGCAGATTGATCAAATGCCTGAGGCATGCCATATTCTTTGATTTCTAGTTGTTTCTTTGTTGAAGACCCTTGATCTCCTTTAAACTCTTTTCTTGACTCCTCAAATATTTGTCTTTCTTTCTTAGCATCAGATGTTGGGGTCTTCGTCGTATTTTTACTGACTCCATGGTCGTCTGCAGTCTTTCCTTGGGCTGCTCTGTCTTCTCCTGTAGCAATGCCTCTACGAGTGATACTAGCGAATCTAGGGTCTGCTTCGTTAGGTTCAACATATATCATTTGTACTTGCGGGTTTTGCTGAGGTCCTCGTCTTTCCTAAAGTTTAGCTAGCAACAAAGGACAGTCCTTGATGACATGCTCGAAGGAATTGCAATAACTGTAGGTTGTGCAAGGGTTCTTGCAGTCCCTCGCTAAATGTCTTGGTTGTGCGTAGTTGTAACATATTATTTGTCCTCAACCTTGACCCATACCTCCTTCTCATCCTCGTCCTCTATATCCACTATGAGGATTGAAACTTCATCTTCCTGGATAATTATACTATGCATTATTTCCTTCTTGGTGTACTTCTCCTTGGATCTTGTATATGTCTCTTGATATTTCATGCATCAGGTCAAAAGCCCTACAATCTCTATCATCATTCCCTATGGACTTACAAAATGTGCAGTATAAGTTTGTGGGTCTCTGAACATACATCTGCATATAATAGAACTTGCCAGGGCAATGTCTGTTTCTGCATACTTTGCACCAGGGCAGGTTAACTTGCTTCAAGGGGCTCGACGCTCCTGAGGATAAATATTCATGAAACATAGGGCAATGTTATTTATCATGACCTTTGGATCTGCATCTTACACACCAGATATCTTATCTTTTGTCCTTCCCCTTGTCCTTCTTCATATCCTCAACCTGCAGAGACAAACTAGTGAGCTGGCTCAAGATCTGGCTCATGCCTGAGCTAGATTCTCCCATAGGTGTTGATTCAAGCTTCATGGTGATCTCCAAAGATTTTGCCTGCGATGCAATATTCTACTACATCAGGGGAAATCTGATGTGTGGTAAAAGAGAAATGATGAACCATTATTTGTTTTGCTCATCTGGGATGTTAAACGTTAATCGACCTGTTAGGGTCTTGAATCTTTGATCGAACTAGCAAACAGGTTCGACTACCTTCTATTTGATCTCCTTTAGCTCAGTAATACACTGTGACTCTGACTTAGTTTTTTTAAACTATGCAACTAGTGTTTTCTTTATCTCATTTAGTGACTTAGGCTGCACAAGTCCTTGGACAAGCTTCATGTACCATCTCAGCACACGATCCCTCGACGTAGTGCTAAAATGGTTTCTTTTAACAACTTCATCGGTAATATTTTTAATGTTCCATATAGCCTCGCACAGGAACCAATGTTGATCAGGATTTTCATATCTATATCCTTTAAATATAGGGAGCCTCATCTTGTCTGCCATAGGGCTGCCTAGGTTTCCTGTCTGAGTAGATGCTTAACTACTAGTAATAGTAGTCTGCGTACTCTGGTAATTCAGAATATTCTGATTACTTTGCATTTCTAAAATAAAAGAAGGATCGATATTACTTACTTCAATGGTCTATGCAGTTCCTGATGTCTCTGGCTTGTTGGGGCGAAGTTCTTCAACTTCCTCTTCCTCTGCTCTAGTTGGTTCTGAATGTTCTTCATCTGTCAGATCTTCCTCTTCTCCATTGTAGAAACCCTCGTCTCCATAGTTTTGCTTGAACATGTTCTCAAGGTGAACCCCTCGAAATACTTCCCCACTACATGTATGTCCAGCTTCTGTGTCGCTGTCGCTGTCCGGATTTTTGAACATTAGCCTTTTTGGATCCAACCAATCTACTGTATCTTCAAGACGTTCTTTTCATGAAACATCATCTTGATTCTTAGCTTCAGAAATTGTAAAAAGTTTCCTCTAGGTCCTTTGAAGAAGTATCTCTCGGCTTGGCTATATGACTCTACTCCGTCGATAGAAAATTTCTGTGATATACCCTCCAATGGTACTATCGAACCAGTGATCTATAGCTCTTGATATAGCGTTGTTGACTCTCTTAACCTTCTTAATCAACTCTAACGTCCAGACCACAGGAAGTCTAGATCTGATCTCAAACTGGGTATTGACTAACCTAGCTAACCATTCATATAGCTCTTGATGGATTCCTCCAAAGAATATCTCATGAATATCAGTGAAGATGTGTGTCTACGACCAACCTTTAGTACTTAGCTTAAGGTTATTTTTTTTGGCTTCAGCGAAGTCCCTCTCTTGATCCTTTATCCACTTATGAATATCTATCTTCGATGAGAACCACCTTGACATTCCCTTACACAGATTCCTATCTCAGCAACAAAACCATTTGTCGGCACAAGGGCAGACCTGAGGTTCATTCCAAGAGCGCACCAACAAGCCCTAGATACTGGCCCTTTCGGTGGCACTTGCGAAGAAGATGCAGTCTCACCTGAAGCAGCTTAAGAGGGGGGTTGCAGGATAGGGATGTCTACAACCAGGGGAATATCAAGTGGATCTATCTCAACAACAATACATCATTCATATATCACTTATCATCTAGGTCTATCCTGTGCAACTATAGATCTGATCTAACATAAGACTACAAACAAAAATATAACAATGACAGAGATCCGAGCATCAATCACACATATAACACAAAATATACGTGGTTCACCCTCTCTCTAGGGATACGTCCACAGAACTGTGCTTATGATTTATTAAGGTAAATCATACAGTTCTTATCTGCGCTCTCGGCTAGTAGATCTTCTTTCTTCTCTCTCTTTCTCCCCCCTTCTTGTGCACCCAGCTGCAGGACTTGACCTTCGCACACAGCTGAAGATCCCACAATACAATCTTCTCCCTTCACAATAGGGATATAACAACAATATCATACCAATAATCAATGACCAACAACAACCACATCAACAACAACAACAATAATAATCCCACCCAGGTCCTCTTGACCTTTATTTATACATTAAAATCCCTCACCGACAACCTTAGTTCAAAATCTAGGTGCCAAAACCCTAGATACCAAAACCCTAGGTGTTTAAAACCCTAGGTCAACTTGACCTGCTTTTTCCAGACTTCGCCAACTTGTCTTTCCTTCTTCATCGTGTGGTATTCCAAAGAATCCAATGATGAATTTCTCTACTTGCTGAGTTGTCGACGATCCTTCTTCCTTGTTGATCTATCATCCCTGATCTCCTCCTCCAACGGCTTGCTTTTCCTCACTTCGCTCCATCTTTCCTGCTCTTTTTCCCACTTCGACTTAGTGACAATTACTGTGTCTCCCACGAAGATCTATTTTTACCTTTCCTTCCTTGTTCTTTGCTTCCTTCCATAACCAAGGGCCAACAACTACTAAGTAACAATAACCCACTTTTGGCAGCCCTCATGGGTTTTATGCCCTGTTTCTAGTTGTGCACTAGTCTTCGCGCCTTCCCTGGTGTCTCATCTACCTATAGCATGACAAGTGTTCACATTAATGGTGATTTATTTCCAAATCTGTTGTTGGATTCCCGCCATGTACTGTCCCTCTGTCCTTCATATCGATGAGTTTTTTCTTTTACTCCCTTTCATTATGATAGCTTTATGACTTCGATTTATGGTGGATTTATGTCTAGTTATAACGAAAATTTAAGGACTTGTCCTTATCCGCCTGTAACTATCACTTCTTCCCTTTTCGTACTGACAAATATCTCATCGTGTGGGATAGTGTAATCACTACTACATTCTTTACCATTTTTTCATCGGGTTTCATTGGTTGGTGTCGTTTCCCCTACCTGCATGGTTTTCATTGTCGTTTTGTATGTGCGCTTTCTTATTCTTCTTATTCTTATTTTTTGCTTGAGCGGTTCTTCCTATTGAGAAGATTTTTGTCCCTCTTGATATAGTTTTATCCGACTATCGTTCACCCTTCCTTTCAGTGCTACTCCATTAAGTGTTTCCAACTATGCAACACCTGCCTCTACATCTCCTAGATCACATATGGTCCTAACCAGTGTATGTAAAACTTCCCTGGGTGTTGCATAAAATTGCTATCATATAGTATTACCAAGTCACCTACTTTGAATTTTTTAAACTCAATGTGTCTATCATGCCATGCAGTTTCCCTTTCCTTTTGCACATGTTGGTGAAACCCTGTGGAAAATCAATCCTCCTCAAAATGTACCAGTTGTGATAGTCATTCTTGTATTTCACCTGAACCCGAAAGATCTGTGATAGCTGCAACACATAGACTTGGTACAATAAACTCCATCAAAATTACTACCTACTGTTCGTATACCAACCTGAAAGGTGTTTTCCTTGTCAACTTATTGCTAGTTGTATTGTATGCCCATAATACCACATGGATTCTTAAGTCCTAGTCATCTCTTCCCACATTGTAGATTCTTGTTATTGCATTCTCTAGGACCTTGTTGAATGCCTCCACTGTGCCATTAGCCTGCGGGTGGTACGACGTACTCTTCTAGTGGTGGATTTGGAATTCTTCGGTCAAAGATACTATGGTATTATTGATGAAGTGCATCCCTTGATCACTCATCCATTTTTTTGGACATCCAAATGGAGTTATCATGTTCTAGAACAAAAAGTGCGTAACAGTTTTTGTGCTGTATCCATAATTGGCATGGATTCTACCTATTGAGTTAGATATTTTATTGCTATAATGATGCAACTAGCCTTTGATATTCTTGCTGGTGGGTTGATTGGTCCAATGAAGTCGATATCCCACTTATCAAAATCCTGTAATGTAACTTATGGATTCAATGGAATCTTGTCYCTTTTGGAGGGTTTTTCGACCCTTTGACAAACATCACATGTTTGAAAATATTCCTCTGAATCCTTGTGGAGTGTATGCCACCATATTCCTGCACATAAGAGATTTTGCATAGTGGATTTATGTGCATAGTMTCCTCCTGTTATCCCATCGTGCACTTCTGCCAATATATTTGGTATTTTGTGTTCGATGACACAATGTCATAGTATTCCATCCCCACCCAGTTTATATCAACTTCCTACAATTAATTGGTAGTCCAAAGCCTTTAACACCAATTTATTTTTCTACGTGACCGTCATGTTTGAGGGGGCCATCCCTATACTTAAGAGTTGTAAAATGTCTATAAAATAATCATCCACTATCTTAACCAAAAATAGTTGTGCATGTGGCAATCTATCATCTAAGTTTCTTTCCTCTTCTCCTAAGAGTATGCGCGACAACTGATATGTTCTTGCATTGATTTTACCTATTTTTACTACTACTTTGAAGTCATACTCCTGAAACAATAGGATCCATATACAAATCC
>JASDQU010310127.1:109442-121035 GCA_032191745.1 Picea mariana | reverse complement strand
TATGAAATCACTAAAAGAAATCAACTAGAGGAACTGAAATTTGTGATGAAGAACAATGTATGGAAGACTTATGATTGAAATCATTGTGAGATCCAGAACTAGAGTTTCTCCCAGATGGAGGGAGAAGACTATGATGATTGTTTATTCCAAGTAAACTAGACATACCTCTACATAAGCCATTACATCATTCACAATATCCATGGGTTGAAGTTTACATCAGATGAATGCAAAGACTATTCTCCAGAATAATTGAACAAAGAGCGTATGAAGAGAAACCTCAAGGATTTGATGTATACTAGAAAGAGACCCTTGTATGTAGATGAAAGAAGAGAACTTGGTAGAGAACCTCCAATGCACAGTAGAAGCGTGGTGAAAAATTTCTATATTATATCAGAATGGTTACTCGGAACTCCAGAATGATGGATTTCCAATCCTTGACAAAGATCTCATGATGACAGAGGAAGTGCCACATGGATATGTTCCAATTCGATCCTTTCCATGATGTTATGATCTAACAGGAAAGAAAAGAGACAAATTCAACTATGATATACTGTAATGATCAAATTTATATGAAGCCTTCATAGAAAACCAGTGTTCCAGAAAGACCAAAGTACATTGAGATCAAGCATTACATTCTCTGTAATGAAGTCTAGAAAAGAGAAGTGGTTCTCCAATATATATATCTCTACAGATGAGCAGATAAGCAGACATTTTGATAAATCCTCTTTCCAAGATGAAAGATTTTGCGTACTCAAGCTGGAGCTCATGGAGATGACTTCCTTATTGAAAGAAGAAGAGATGACTCCCGGGTTGGGAGGGAGCACTGATGTGTTATTGACTTATGGACAATCATTTTTCAGTTCAAAAAATGGTCCAGGATGAGAAATTCCTTTCCAGTTCGGAATGTGGTTTGAGATTTTTGATGGACATAAATTTTCCAGTTTAGAAAATGGTCCAGATCGAATGGTCATTTTTGTAATGAAAATGGTTCGATGGATTTCTAATGTACCATAGACAACGATTCCCCCTGTGGTTAACATAGGGAATGGTCTAGGACAATCTCTCTTCTTGATGGTCACTCTTAGTAGTGGTCAAGAAGACTGGTCCACCTCACCAGACAGTCATTCTTTCGAAGATCATAGTTGTGAGAAGTTTCGTAGAATGGTCTATTTTGGAGGTTGGTGCAGGACAATCGTTTCCTTAGGAAATGGTCCAAACAGTCATTCCTTAGGGCAGATTCATTCTCTCTAGGTTGCACTTTGTTTAGTGTCGGAGGAATGGCCCAGATAGGTGAATGGTCTAGGTTCAACAATCAGGGATAGGCACTCCCTAGGGAAGATTCATTCTCTCCAGGTTGCACTTTGTTTAGTGTTGGAGGAATGGCCTAGATAGGGAATGGTCCAAGCTCAGAAATTGGGACAACTATTCTTCCTTTCTTAAGAAGAATAGTCCAGATAACTTGTCATTGATGTTTTACCTTCTGAGGGGAGATGGTCTTCCATTTATCACAGATGTGAGTGTAAGAATGGCCCAAATGATTCAGTTTATATCATAACAATGTTTTATGTGCAGGTTGATATCAGATGATATGATTTTTATGGAGACTGTATGTCTCCGGACAGTAGATGTATACTACTGTGGTGGATGTGTTCCACTGATTGTGACTAAATGTCACTGATCAAGTATCTGTGTGCTACTTGGTGTGGTAGTGTACCACTGGATAGTAGTTGTGTACTACTATGGATAGACACAGTTGTGTTCTATTGAATGACATTGCTCCGATTTCCTTGAATACTATCAGTAGTGTTGGAAAATGTTTATCAGCTAGATGGATGATCAATGGATAGATATTTCCTAGACGGAAAATGGTCCAGGACATTTATTCTTCTAGGACATATGTACAGATTAGAAAAATGGTTCTTGTGTCACTCTATGGAGTGAGTGAATTATCCAACATCATTTCTAATTACTCAGATGGAGTATGGGCTCGAGAGATGATGCAGCTGATGAAACTGATAGTGATGATGGTGCTCATGATCTAGTCATGAGATAGTCTATATGACTATGTTGATGCTACCAGGTGAATGGTATGTTTTTTCTCAAGAACGTTACCTTCAATACCTCCCTAGCTAGGAGGGAGTGTTGATATTATGGTAGTTGTGGGAGGTATTTACCTCCACGTGTAAACCTGACGATAATAGAATATTCTGGGAAGTAAGAAGAAACCCTAATTAGTTGTCTAGTAACCCTAGAAGACAAGTCGGCTCAAGAGAATAACTTGTATTAGGTTATTAGCCTCCAAGAGAAGAAGTTGGCTAAAGGAAATATTATATACTAAGTAAATAGGCACCTAGAATGAGAAGTCAGCCCAGGCAGTTTTCCAGATTTAGTATAAATACAAGAGGCTAGTCTTCATTCTAGCAAGCATTCTCAGAACTATAGAAGAAGCACTTGTGCGCACTGCAGTTGGCCAGTTTGTGCGCAAGTTTGGAGGAGAGTTGTTGTTGTAGCTGCTACAACTAGCATATTTTGGTTTTGTATTGGAATATCTCTTGGTTATGGTTTGGACTCTCTGATCATCTCTTTCTTGGTGTGTTATCCTTGGAGAAAGGTGTGACACCCTTTGTTTGGGTATCTAGCCTAAGGTTTGCTTCCAGAATGATTCTTTGTCAAGGTTAAGGTGCTCGGGGGTGCCTTCAGCCTATGGTTGGGTGACAATAGTGATATTGTCTATGGTTAAATGAGCACATCCATTATATTCTAATAGGCCCCTGTATCCATTACTGGGATTGAGGCATTAGACGATGCCTTTTTGAGGCACTGGGGGATAAAAATGAATTTTTGTATTACATCATAGAATTTGGATCCCTAAAGAGGAAAGAAGGAGAGTTTGTCTCTGACTTCTGTAAAACATTCAACAAAATGTACAATAATATCCCTGTTGAGATAAATCCTACAGAAACCTATGCAAAAATAACTTATGCCAGTGATTTTGACCCCGAGTTTTGCCTTCTACTGAGAGAAAGAAGATCAAACTCCTTATCTCATATGCAAGATGCAACCTTGGAGGTAGAATCCAACATAATGGAATCTAATAAAATCAGGGGGAAAGATGATAGGGACAGGAGAAAAAACAGAGTTTAAGCTTCAACCTCTGATTCCTCTATTGTCCATCCTCAAGTAGATGAACTTACCAAATTAGTAAAATCCATTTCTACTGAGATAAAGAAATTAAAACTGGAAAAGGAAAACATACCTATAGAAATACTCAAAATGTTGATAACATAGGTAACTTCAGGAGACCCAACAATACTCCTTAGATCCTTCCAAAAGACCATAGAAATAGATATAGGGATGATCAAAAGGTACAAACTCCTTTACAGAACAACCTTGTTGTTGATGAAGAAGGAGAGGAGGAAGAAGTTGATCCTAAGATTCATTGCTTAGGTGACACATCACCATCCCCCCACTTGACTCAATTTGCATATGAGAAATCCTTGATGGATATTCAAATAAATGAATTAAGTAAGGGAGATAAGAAAAATAAAGTCCTAATAGATATAATACGAGATCCAAAAAGAATGAGGAAAAGACTCATACTTCTGATCAACCAACCCAAAAAGAAAATTCTGCCAAGGCTGTGACAGTTGGCAGCAAAGAAAGAGAAACTTAAAACCCCCAAGTTTTGGTCAGAAATCCTACCCCTGAAACCAAAGAGATCCTGAAATCTTCACCTTCCTTCATCTTTGAGAATGAGATCCAAAAAATCAATATCCCTGTGCCTTTTTTCAAATTTATAAAAAATGAATAATTTAAAAAATATCTCTCAAAAATGTTACAGCCTGAATCTTCTCCAAATGCCATTGATTCAATAAATATGCAAGATGAAAATCCATCAGTTGTCTTAGTAACTTTTATAGAATATAGATATGATCCATCCCCTCCCTTATATACATCACTGAATATACATGATAAGGTGCTGCATAATTGTTTGATGGACTCAGGGGCATCCCACAATCTCATGCCCAAAACTGTTATGGATGAACTTGGATTAGAAATCACAAAGACCTACCATGACTTATATGATTTTGACTCTAGGAAAGTGAAGTGTATTGGGGTCATTAAATATTTGGTTGTGACCTTGTTTCAGCTACCCATGAAAAGCATAGTCATGGATACCATGGTGGCTGATGTTCCCCCCAAGTTTGGCATGCTCTTGTCAAAATCTTGAATAAAAATACTTGGGGGAACCTTGTAGATGGACCTATCATATGCTACCATTCATGTGTTTGGGGAGGAGCATATAAGACTTTACAGGGAATCTTAATTGGCCTACATTATTAGTGATGAAGAAAACCCCACAAATCATCCTATTTTTTCTCTTGATACCGATTTGGGATCCAGCATTTTGCAGCTCACTGATGCTCCTGAATCTCCTCTTGAAATCAGAAAACCGTCTGTTACCTTTTGTGAAGATTTTCCTCCAACCACCTATGTTCGGAAGATGTTCTTTGATGGAGCCTCTTCTAGGGAAGGTGTTGGTGTTGGAGTGGTATTTGTTTCACCTACTCAAGAGACTATATCTTTGTCATACAAACTATAATTTGAAACTACCAATAATGTGGCAGAGTATGAATCTCTTGTCTTGGGATTGAGGGTTGCAAAAGACATGGGGATTGAAGAGCTATCAGTATTTGGAGATGTTGAATTGATTGTCCATCAGATCAAAGATATTTATCAAACTAAGCACCCTAGGCTTAGATCTTATAGAAATGAAGTGTGAGACCTAGTGGACAGTTTTTTGTTAGCCTTCAACATTTCATTTATTCCAAGGGAAGAGAATACCATGGTTGATTATTTGGTTGTATCAACAAGAAATTTCAAAGTCCCCTTGCCACCTAAACTCAAGTATGATGTAGAAGTCAAATACAAACCCTCTATACCTGAAAATGTCAAGCATTGGAAGGTGTTTGAAGATGATCTTGAGATTAAAAAATTCCTTGAGACTGTTGATGAGTTTTTTGCATTACATGTTGATCAGCATCATGACTCTGAAAATAATCCTCATGCTGATGTTTTCCTTAATAAAATTGCTAATCATCATATTGTGCAGTTACCTAGCAACCACATTCCAAAAGGACTAGTTCCTTTGGAAATATTATTTGACAGAAATAATGTGGCAGTGAAGGGAAAAGGGTCAACAGATGATATTGATGTAAATAAGTGAAATGTGGGTACATAAAAATATCCAAAATATGTCAAGTTGTCAAGCAGCGTGTCAAGGGAGCAAAAGGCTGAATATACTGAGTTGTTAAAAGAATTTATTGATGTGTTTTCTTGGACTTTTGAAGATCTCATAACGTATGACATGAGCATTATAGAGCACAAGATCCCAATGAAGGAAGAGGCCAAACCTTTCAGGAAAAAGTTGAGGAAAACAAATCCTATGTTTATACCTGTGATGGAAAAAGAGGTAAAAAAGATTTTAGATGCTAAAATTATTATTCCTTTGAGGTATTTTGAATGGGTGGACAACTTGGTCCCAGTGAGAAAAAAGAATGGAGAAATCAGACTTTGTGTCAATTTCCGAAATCTGAATAGAAGCTCTAAAAAGGATAATTACTCTTTTCCCAAGATGGAGCACATATTACAGAGGGTGATAGGTGCATATAGGATGTCCATGATTGACGTCTTTCCTGGCTACAATCAGATCTCTTTCTTTCCAGAATATAGAGAGAATACAGCCTTTACCACTCCTTGGGGTACATTCATGTATGCTAAGATGCCCTTTGGTTTGATGAACACAGGGGAGACCTTTCAACGAGACATGGATATAGAATTTATTGGAGAGAAGGACAAGTTTGTAGTTAACTATTTAGATGAAAAAATAGTGTTCTCACAATCTGATAAACAACACTATGATCATTTGAAAAAGGTTTTCTTGAAATGCAGAAAATTTGGTCTCTCTTTAAACCCAAAAAAGTCATTGTTTGCCATGAAGGAGGGAAAATTATTGGGGCATATTGTGTCAACTGAAGGGGGGTAAGGATTTATTCTAGCAGGGTAGAATCTATCCAAACCTTGCCACTCCCTAGATCCAAGAAGGAGGTTCAATATTTCTTGGGAAAATTTAATTTTTTGACAAGGTTTGTTTCAAATTTTGCTGAGTTGGTGAATTAAATTACAACCATGTTGAGAAAAGGAAATGAAATCAAATGTACTGTTGAATCTCATAATTCTTTTGATCAAATAAATAAATCCTTGAATGAAGCCCCTATGCTCATTAGCCTAGACTACTCCAAGGATTTTCTAATTTTTTCTTTCGCTTCATTTGACACAATAGCAAATGTTTTATTGCAGAAGAACGTTGAAGGCTTAGAGCAGCCCATTGCTTTTTTCAGCACGGCATTGAGAGATGTTGAATTAAAGTATGACATCATGGATAAGCATGACTATGCATTGATTAAATATCTCAAGGCTTTTAGAGTTTATGTGCTACATTCAAGAGTCATTGCATATGTCCCATCATCTTCTGTAAAGGAAAATCTCATTCAGCCTGATATAGATGGTAAAAGGAGCAAGTGGATTGCTAAAATCCTTGAATTTGATCTTGATATTAAGCCCACCAAATTGGTTAAATTCCAAGGTCTAGCCAAGTTGTTGGCTGAATCTAATTGCTCATCTTTGGGGGTAAACTTCATCAACACTTGCTCAGAAAATCAGCAAGCCGAATTGTCTGACAAAGGTTCTCAAATCATTCCTCTATTGGCAAATTGCAGCTGGTACAAGGACATTATATTTTTTCTACATAAATTGCAGCCTCTAGATTGTATGGAAAAGAACAAGGTGAGAGCCTTAAATCTCAAATCGATTAAATACTGTCTTATTGGTTAAGTGTTGTATTGGAAAGATCCATTAGGGGTGATTTTGAGATGCCTGGACCTACAATAAGCCCAAAAGATTATGTCTGATTTTCATGACAGTTTATGTGGGAGGAATCATTTTTGGAGGACTACGACATATAAGATTCTCAGTGCGGGATACTTCTGGCCTAGTCTATTCAATGATGTTTGTGCTAAGATCAGAGCCTATGTCAAGTGTCAGAAATTCTCTGGAAAGCAGCAGCTCAAGTATTTTCCATTGAAGCCTATGGTAGCTTCAGGACCCTTTCAGCAGTGGGGTCTAGATTTTATTGAGGAAATTCATCCTGCTTCCAGTGGTCAACATAGGTGGATTTTGATTTCCTTTTATTTCCATAGATTACTTTACCAAGTGGATAGAAGCTATCCCTAAAAGGAATGCTTCCCACAAAGTGATCATTGGTTTTCTTGAGGATATTATGGCAAGGTTTGGGTGTCTGAACAAAATTGTTACTGATAATGTTGCATCTTTTAAGGCTGAACCATTGATCTAGTTCTATGAGAATTTTGGAATCACATTGATTCACTCAACTCCTTACTATCCCCCAAGGGAATGGACTAGCATATTCCCCTAACAAGAGCCTTATAAATATCATCAAAAGACTGTTAGAGGACAACAAGAAAGCATGGGATTCCAAGCTCAAATTTTCTTTGTGGGCTGACAGAGTGACAACAAATAGATCCCTTGGTCTTTCTCCTTTCCAACTTGTGTATGGAGTTGAGGCCATCTTTCCTTCTTAGATTTCCTTGCATGTGGACAAATTCTTCCAAGACTACCAAGGAGAGTCAGATGATATGATCAGAAGAATACAACAGCTAGTGGAAGTGCAACAAACTCGGGAGCAGCTTCTGGATAAAGCACATGACCATCAACAGAAGATCAAGTAGGCTTTCAACAAAAAGGTAAATAAAGAGGACTTTCAGCTAGGAGACTTGGTGCTCAAGTGGGATGCACCAAAGAAAGACAAAGTCAAGCACGATAAATTTGAAGCCTTATGGATCGGCCCCTTCAAAATTTTTGAGGTATTCTCGAATAACACTTACAAGTTGTAGAATTTGGAGGATGAAGAAGTTTTTGGTGGCCCTGTCAATGGGCATTTTATGAAAAAGTACTTTTCTTGAGGCATGTTTGGCTTCCCATGACGTTGTAAATATCCTCCTTCTTTTTTGTTTTGTTTTAATAACTAACCCCATAGCCCTAGGATAAGGCATTGAAACTACTTGTTCTTGGCAGCTCGCAGGGAGCATGCCATCCCCTGTGGAGCCAATGTTATCACACTATGTTGTCTTGGGTATTTAGCCCTTAGTTTTGATTTTTCTAAGCCTTTAGATTTTTTAATTTTGATTTGTCTCTTAAATTTTTGATTTAGTTAGATGACTTTGATAAATAAAGGTTTAAGTCATGGCTCAAAATTTGATCCTCACATGAACTTTTGGCCTAGGTTCATTTTCATGACTTATGTTTTGATCCCCTTCATGATTTGATGCTAAGTTCGACTTACTCCACGAACAACTCAACTTGACATGTCACCCTCCTCACTCATGCCTCCGTAGGCTTGCCATGTTGTGCCTTTGTCCTATGCTTACTGGTCAAATCATTGTTTGAAAAGGAGCGTTGCCAACTCACCAAGAGTTTCCATAGTGCACTCCCTGTCCATCATCTTTCACTATGATTTGTGATTATTGCACTCATGTCATATCTTCCTTGTTTTCAGCACCATGGTTAGTTAAAATATTCCTTCGAGGATTCATCTTTATGAGCTCTGCTAACGGTTTTCAAATTTTGAAAGCTCAAATTTATGCACTGCACAAACTACCAGTTCGGACCAATTGGCAGTGGTGCTACCAGATCATATGCTGAGGTGGATTCGGAGGCCGAGTTTCTCGTGATAATTTCCTAAGATTTCACTGAAACTCTGAGTTTTCATCATTCTCCAGTTATTCCATGATTTTCACCCTCTGCATATCAATTTCAAGGAGAATTTATCGCTCAGAGTTTAGGTAGCTATCGTGCCTGCATAGCTGGAGGAGATCTTTTCCTCACGCCTTCCTATCAGTTTCCCTTCCAATCAAACGTGCAGTTACCATCACTTGGTATCGGTCATAAGACATCTACTCACCATTGCTCTCGATCTCTCGGTGTCCAAGCAAGTTTCATCTCTTGTATGCGCAGTGTGCTACCCAGAAACGCTACTGAAACGACGCTGCTTTTTTCCCCTGCCTCCTCTATCTTTGTAATTGGACTCTTTTCGACCCAGTTTTCAAACACAATTATAGTGTATCCCTTCACCATATGATTTTTCCTCAGTTTTAATATCTGTACACAGTCAAGGGAGAGAATTTCACAGCCAGTGTTTCCTAATCTAGCAATCAATCTGAGTTAGGGAGAATTCTTGGAAAGGGGCAGCCACTCTTCACTATCAAATACTTTTGAAGTCTGACTCTTTGTTTTCCTGGTCATCACCACTCCATAGCTCTTAAGATTTCATCCTAAACTATGGAGACTCCTCAGAAAAAGAGGCCGCACAAGGGAGGTAATGTGGTTAGAACTGAGCCTGCAGACATGCATTTATTCGAGGCAGAGCTCATGGCTAGAGAAGTTTTCCAAAGGGTGGGCTTCCTCACTTTCTGCCAAAATATGCAAAGAGGTCATCCTGAGGTGGCAAGGCAATTTTCCTTACATTTTGATGGCCTGAAGACCAAGGTAGGCGACCTAGATTTTGAGGTATTTGAGACCTCTATCTCAGCAGCTACAAGGATCCCTATCATTGGGGAAAGTTGGTTTAAATACATGGCCTTGGATGCAGCCTTTGCCAAAGACTTTCTTTAACCTGAATATCAAACTGACAATCTGTCCAAAGGGGTACCAAGAAATCATTTGGTTGGAGAATTTGATAAAATATTGAAGATCATTAAAAGGTACTTCACATGTGAAGGGAGGTTCAATACACTATACTAGTACCATATAAGGCTTCTGTTGCATTTTACTGGCAAAGTTGAGATGAACATTCCCTTCTATTTTCTAAGGAGCATAGGCAAGATGTCAGACAGGGTTCAATCCAAATCAAAGGATGTGGATACTAGCATTTTTCATTATGGATTGATTAGAATGTTGGTTTCTGAAGAGATGAGAAAGAGGAACATCTCATGGGAACACTTCATTACTGCTTCTCACATGAAATTGGACATATCAACTACTCCTCATTCATAGATAACAAACCCTTTTCCATACACCAGTGTTGCTCCAATAGGTACTAGCAAGAAAAGAAAGAGTAAAGCTCATGTTCAAGATCAAGAATCCATTAAGGAGGCTACAAGAACTGAGGAGGAGGCTTACCATTCTCCACAGAGAGACCTTTCACCCCCTCCTGCACCAGAACTAGAAGAAGTCCCTTCCTCTACTAAAGCCATAGCCAAGAAAGGAAGGAAACTACACTTCTCTTCATCCCCTTCAGCAGCTGGCACTAAGAGCAGATCCTTTCACAAGGTCATCAGCTCTCAAGGAGGTTTTTGAAGAACAGGTCCTAGCAAAGGTTTATTTTCCAAAGAAGAAGAAGGATAAGGGTGAATTCATTGAGAATTTTGTGGCTTCCATTCTAAAGAAGAATAAATACAAGGGCAAAGGCATTGAGAAGCCTATTGAGATAGAATAAGTAATCCCTGTGTAGCAGGAAGATGGAGCCATACAAAATATTGTTGAGATTGTCCACATCACCGATCCACCTAGCAACCAGACCTTCAAAAGACTGATTAAACAACTCAGGGAAGCTAGAAAGGAGGTGGCTCGTCTGAAATCTGAATCCCTATCTGAAATAATTAATATGAAAGAACTCATGCATGGCTACAACCACACTCTTGACTTAGCAATATTCGCAGCAAGAAGAGCCCAACCTCTTGATAGGAAATTCAAGAACCTCTATAGGAAAAACAGAGACTTTCAGTCTCAGAACAGAAAGCTCAAATCAGAGTTGCAACAATTCCAAGATGAGATGGCTCAAAGAAACTTTAATGTGTTGGTTGAAGCTGCTATTGAAAAGGAGAAGCCAATAGCCAAGGAAAGCGTAGATCTAGTGAAAAAACCTGTTACTGCTAAAGGGAAGCATGTTGTTGTGCCAAAGGGAAGTCCTCCTTCTACAAGAAGGAGTGTCAGGTTGATGAAGTGATTGGTGAAAAGTAAGCTCCATTTTTGGGAATGGCCCCTTTTTGCAAGGAAAATTAATTAAGGGAATACTACTTTTGCCACCTATACAGTCTTCTAATGCATACTACTCAAAGTTTTTGGTGTTCTGCAAATAATTAATCTCTTAAACAATAGTAGCACAGACATTCCGTAGCACTATGGTGCTATGGAATTGTCTAATTTTGATGTCCTATCAGTATGCTTCCTCTAACACTACCTAATCACCTAAGACTAATGTAGTGATGGCACTGCTAACTACCCGGGGGTGCTACCAAATATATTGGCATTGGAATGTGGTGCTGCGAATTCAGTCGACGCGCTACCAAATTTTATGCAGACACACTTGAAGACGCTACTGAAATTTTAGACAGAGGTCAAATTCAACACAGAAGCACATAGGCGTGGCACTACTGAAATTTTGGACAGAGTCCAAATTTTGAGAGAGGCACACAGGTGTGGCGCTACCCATTTGACATGCCTAGTTTGGAGGTCG
>JASDQU010310127.1:45498-57988 GCA_032191745.1 Picea mariana | reverse complement strand
CACTTCTAGAAACATCTTCCTCTAGATTGTTCTTTTGGTAGATAGATTTAGTATAAATAGGAGTCAAGGGAATGATAAGTATTGGTCTTTAGAATTATTGTAATAGAGCACTGCTCGGCTGGAGGTTTCCCCATCAAAGAGGCAATTGAACATTGTTTCTATCAATAAAGGTATTATTTTGGTGTTTCAGTTCCTTATATTTTGTTGTTCTCTTGTTATTCTCTACAATATTTCTGTTTTCTATTATTATAATAGATCTGGTACCTAACAAGTGGTATCAGAGAAATTTCCTTGGTAGGAATTGTGGGATATTTTTTTGGGGGTAGAGATGTGTTTCGGCGTCTTAAAACTATAATGATCTGTCATTCAACGCAAAAATATGTGGTTGGGGAAGCATACATAGGAAATAAAAGAGGTTTTTAATCTCCCATTTTTGGACACCCTTGTAACCCATGTTGGTACCCCTTCGAGTGATAGTACATAGAAAACACTTGTATATGGACTAGCCTAGGTATCTTGAAACCCTCCATAGATCAACTGATCGACCTCCTGACTATTATAGTTCCACCGAGAACAACACTTGGGAAGATACTCTCTAGTACCTAGGTAATCGAGTAGTATCGCTAAGGGTATAGTCTAACCTCCTTAGTTGGTGCCCTGAGATATTAGGTCGAGTACTACTGTTCGACCCCACACATATATCAGAGAGATATAGCATAGGGAAAACCCTTGTCTATAGAAACCCTGAAAAACCTAAACTTTGGGAAGAAAACATAACATACAAGATCTATTTTTCTGCAACCTTTCCTCCTACATTTTGGTTGCAAAATTACTACACTTTTTTCCATTTAAGAATTTGGGCATTTCGACACTGCAGTGTTATTTAGATCGGAGTATAACTCCACATGAGTAAAAAAAAATAAAAAAACATTGGGGCCTTCTCGCACCCTTAATTGTGACTTATCCCATTGGATTCCTCTTTTCATCCTAATCACAGTAATACCTATCATTTTTAGCCTTATTTTTCTTTGTGGTCCCGAACCCCTCCTGAACCCCTTATTTGTGACCTACCCCATTGGATTCTCCTTTTCACACTGATCATCGTGATACCATTCACCTGTAACCCCTTTTCTTTGTGGAACCACCCAACCCTTTCCTATGCCCCCATTTCACCATGGCCCACACTCGCAACCAAGACCTTAATCACTTCTCAATGCCTTGTCATCTGATTTCTCCATGACCTAGACAGAAGTGTGGAAAATCAATGCCAATATTACCACCATCAATTCCAACATGCATTCCACCATATAAACAAAAATGGAAAACTTGAAACATGACATGAAGAAGGACCTCTTTTCCCACATGGAACACCAGCTTGCAAGCAATCTTGGCAAGCTTGAATCCTTTACTATCTAGCTCTTCAGAAAAATGAATATTCCTGGAGACCTTACCTCATCTGAACAACCTTTTCACCCCGAAGGTGATACTTCCTCTAATTCCCATAATTTTCAGTCCCATCAATTTTAACATGATCTACGCCTTCCTAGAGTGGATGTGAATTAATTTGATGGCTCATATCCCATGAGATGGGTTACCCAAATGGAACACTACTTCTCTTTGCATAGTATTACCAATGAGTTTACCAAACTCCGTTATGGTGTTCTCCATTTGGATCATGAACATTGGCAATGGTGGAAATGGCGTAAAAAAGCATGCCAAGGGCATGTGGCTTGGACACAGTTTGTTGCAGAGCTCTATGACCACTTTGACACCGACACCCATCATTTAGGTCTTTTTACCAAGTTGAAACAAACTAGCCTAGTGGAAGAGTTTATATCTACCTTTGAGCAATTGGATTTCAGAACGAAGGGCATGGCATATTTTTTTTTTCAGAAAATAATTTATCAATGGTCTCAAGCATGAAATACATGCCCATGTCCTCATGGATCACCCCCAGACTTGGTTGGAAGCTACAAAATGGGTCAAGGAAGAAAAATAAGTCGTCTCATCCAAAACCATAAAAAAATGCTTTATTCCTTGCCCTAAACCTACCCTTCCCGCCTCTCCTATCACTCCCCTCAAGATTAATAAATTGACTCGGGATGAAATGGTTGGACACCAACTTAGGGGTCTTTTTTATAATTGCCATGACAAGTATTTTCCGGGGCACAACTATAAGGAACAAAATATTTTTATGGCTATGTCTGAGGATGTTTCTGAAGAAGAGGTAGATGTTTCTCATGTACCCGAGCTACCCCCACTAGATGATCTTAATCAACCCTCTGATCCACCAGAAGTTGAACCATTGATTTCTCTAAATTGACTCATGGGTTTCTCTGCACCCCAAACCCTCAAGTTAATTGACTACATTAAGAACTGGAAAGTCATCATTCTAGTTGACAATGGAAGAACCCATAATTTTATTCATCACCACATTTCCCAAGAAGTTAATTGCTATATCCGTCTAGTTAATAATTTCCAAATCATGTTGTGAAAATGTCTGCCTCCAAATAGGTCAGTACCACCTGAAATATCATATGTTTTCTATTGATATGGGAAGTTATGAAATTGTACTTGGTGTGGAATGTCTATGCACTCTTGACCCTATCACCATGGATTTACAGAAATTAACCATGCAATTCTAGCAAGAGGGCCACCAACACCAATTTTAATGAATCAATGTGGGGTCACCAGAGATCATCAGTTCCCACCGAATGGAAAATATCCTCAGAAAAGGTCATTCTGGAATTATTTCTCAACTTCATTCCATTAATGTAGTTGAGACACCCTTTGTACATCCCAACCTCCAATCTATCCTCTCCCAACACTAAGTTGTGTTTCAAACCCCCTAGGGACTTTCCCCTTCTCTAGGTGTTCATGATCATTCTATTCCTCTAGTTCTAAGCAATATTCCTCCAAATGTTCACCCTTATCATCATCCCTTCACCCAGAAGAATGAAACTGAGAAGATTGTGTTGAGATTTGGGTACCTTGGAAGGGATGATTTTAGGGGATAAATTTTGCTCATGGGCTAATTTTCCATGGTTTTTCCAAAAAAGAGATTCGCTATTTTAAAAATGATTCGACCAAATTCTATAGGATAAAATTATTTTACCTTTAAAATTGCTAAAATTTTATAAAAACTATATACAATCCTTATAAATTTGAATATTTTTACAAAAATATCGCCAAACATTTATACTTGGCATTTAAAGGATTAGTAAGATTCGCCAAGGTTTCCACATTTTAAAATAAATTTTCATCCTTAAAATCATCCTTGTACCTTGGAAAGTGGTCCCCATGTGTTTATGAGTCTCTAAACACAAAGGGGGAGACTATTACCCTTGTTACTTTACTTTATAATTCTAATTTCACTTTGTCTTTGGATATTTAAGTCAAAAGTGAAATATGTCACTTAAGTCATTAAAGTGACAATTAATTCACTTTGTGGGTGAATTAATAGACATAAAGAAAACTAAGGAAAGTGGGTTTCCTAAGTGAGATTTAGGGATTGAATATCACCCATTGATTAGACTTGCCTATATTGGATCTAGGCCATTGATCTTTTAGGGTTTGGCCAAAGGAGGCTAAAGGATGGTATAGTGCATTTATGAGACTCATTCTTCACTTGAGAGGAGAGGAGAGGAGAAGGAGCACTTGGGCGCATTTATTGAGGAGAGGAGGGTGCACAAGAGTGAGGTTTTGAGGAGGAAGCCATTTCTTGAGTTGACGTTGCTTGGAGAGGTCTTCCATGGAGGATTGGATATTATCCTAGAGAGGGTGCATTCTTGTGGTGGAGGGCGCATTTGCTAGTGGAGAGGGGTGAATTCTTGGAGGAGGGTGCACATCTAGTGGAGGTTTCTCTTACATCTTGGTAGAGGCTTATTTGTATGAGGGAGGATTTATCTAGAGGAGTAGAGGGAGCCATTATGAGTGAGGGAACAAGCTTTTAGGAGGAGGGTGCATTCTATGGAGGAGGGGCACACATGCTAGAGGAGAGGGCATGTTATAGAGGATTGGAGGGTGCATATAGTGTGGGAGAGACCCTTACCTTGAGGAGAGACTCATTCGCCTTGGAGAGGCACACTATAGAGATTAGAGGGTAGAAGGGTGAAGAAGGGCGCTACATTTTGTGTTTTTCATGAGGAGGGGGCGCACTTGAGGAGAGGGTCGTACCATAATTTGTGGGAGGATTTATTGAGAGGAGGGAGATACTACAAAGGGAAAGACAAAGGCAAGGCAAGAGAAAAGGTCAAGCAAGGACAAAGTCAAAGCAAAGGCATCGGGAAAAGACAAAGGCAAGCAAAGGAAGAAAGGCACACCAAGGAAAGGGGTGCCTTACTTCACAAGGCTTGTGGAGAGGTCTTCAAGGAACTCCAAGGCATCCAAGAGTGGTTTCTATTGTACCAGGTTCACTTGTATATGTTTCCTTTGTTGTACATTTTTCTTTGAGTTCTTCTATATATATCTGGTCCAAACTGGTTTTCCCCATGGGGGTTTTTTTCCATGGTCATGTTGACCAAAAACATATGTGTCAATTTCATGCATGCTTAAAAGTGTAGATCATAATTTTAAAGTTCAAATATCTAGATGTAGTGTTATATGTTTTGATGTATATTGCATGTGCTAACATTGAGTAAATAAAACACTTGCAAGGGCACCTCAAAAGGACACTTAACCATCAAAATATTGAGTTGAAATTTGGTGACTATTTTCTTTCCTAAAACAACATAAAGGGACAGCCACATAGTTGAAACTTAGATACAAACTAAGGTCAAATACATACCTTAATTGGAAGCCTCATAGGACCTCAGAAAATCTACATGGTATCAGAGCCAATGGTGGCTTAGACTTGTTGATTTTTGAGCATTTTTGTGGACAGGGCAGGGCTGATTTTGGACAGCTTGTTGACAAATCTTGTGGACAACTTGTGGGAAGATTTGTTGGACAATTCAGGGCTGATTTTTGACACTTGTGGAAAGCCTCTTTTCACACCTACGTGGACAAGACTTAGGCTTTATTTCATGACCTCTTTTCACACCTATATTGCTAGGAGTGAGGTTGGTGTTCGCTTGCCTCTTTTCACACCTGTGTTGACAGGAGTGAGGCAACGTTCCTTTGTAGTTGGAGAATCAATTTGTGTGCAGTTTGGCAATGATGTTAGCATCCCAGATGCATGCAAAGGATAGGTTAGATGGAGCTAGAAACTGGTCGCCTTGGAAGGCAAGGATTGTTTGTGTCTTGGAGGACCTCAAACTATGGGATATAGTTGAGGCACCTGTGGTTGTTCCTCCTGCTACTACTCCCATATTATTAGTAGAGTTCAGGAATAGGAACAACAAGGAAAAGAGGATGATATGTGATTTAGTGTGGGATCACATCATTCCCCACTTGACTGGGAAATCTTGGGCATTTGAGATGTGGGCATCTCTATGCAAGCTTTATGAGAGATCTAATGAGAACCGGAAGATGGTTCTTCATGATCGACTGGGGGGAATTCACATGCTCCAGGATGAGTCGATTACTTCTTTTCTTGGCCGATACACCCAAATTAGAGATGATATTGGAGGTATTGGAGAGGTGGTGGACCCATATTCTATGGCGAGGACAACCTTAAACAACTTCACCAAACCATGGGGTCCATTTATTCATGGCATTGTTTCTAGGGAGGTCATGCCCACATGGGAGAGGATGTGGGATGAATTTGTTCAGGAGGAGACTAGACTTGTGGTAGAGGCTTATGGATAACATCAACATCAGACAGTGCAGGGTGATGCAGATCTTTCTCTTTGGACAAAGGGCAAGAAGAAGACTGACCAGGGAAGTTGACATAGTCCCAAGTTTGGGGCCCCACCACAGGGAGGAGAGAGCAGTAGTGGGTAGAAGAGATACATGAGTACAGTGAGATGATTTTCTTATGGAGAGATGGGTCACTATGCAGGAAAATGTACCAAGAAGAAGAAGAAGCTCCAGGATGTTTCAACAACGATAATAGAGGAGCTTGAGTTCGATACACATTTTATGAGAGAGTGTGCATTCACCAATTATTTGTCTTTTTTTACACCATCCAACATCATATGGGGAGACAGAGTTGAGGAGGAGATACTGACTCATAGTAGTGATTCAGAGGGAGCTCAAACTCAGGTTTCGAGTACACCATATTCAGAGGGGGTGACTGGTCCACCCGAGACAGTTTCAGTTTTAGAGTTTCCAAGATAGAGGGTTGGTGCAGGGGATTCAAAGCATCATAGATTGATTAGGAGGAGCGGTAGGGAACCACAGAGGCTTGAGCCTCACTTGCCTACAGAGACAAGAAGATCAGGTTCTGGATCCATTTCAGGTGGAAGCTACTTGGCGAGAGGCCAAGTTGAGGATCTTGGTGAGATGTTGAGATCTAGGTACTCTTGGTGAGATACCAAGAGGGGGAGACTCTTGGTGAGATTCCAAGAGTAGTGACCATTATCGAGATGCCAGGAGGTATATATACTTGGTCGGAGACCAAGGTGGAGATCTTTGGTTTGATACCAAGATCTAGATGATTTTGTATAGGTGGAGAGTCACTTCCATCTATGGCTCTCGCCGATTGAGAAAATCTATGACAAAGACTACTTTCATTGATCAGGGTACAACCATACTCACTGAGTATATGCCAGGAGGAAACCATCTCCACTATAGGGATGATATTGGTGGTGATTGGCACTATCCTTGGTAAGAGGGAGTGTTGAGATTTGGGTACCTTAGAAAGTGGTCCACATGTGTTTATGATTCTCTAAACACAAAGGGGAAGACTATTACTCTTGTTTCTTTACTTTATGATTCTAATTTCACTTTGAATTAGGAGATTTAAGTCAAAAGTGAAATATGTCACTTAAGTCATTAAAATGACAATTAATTAACTTTGTGGGTGAATTAATAGACATAAAACAAACTAAGGAAAGTGGGTTTCATAAGTGAGATTTAGAGATTTAATCTCACCCATTGATTAGAATTGCCTATATTGGATCTAGGCCATTGATCTTTTAGAGTTTGGCCAAAGGAGGCTAAAGTAGGGTATAGTGCATTTATGAGACTCATTCTTCACTTGAGAGGAGAGGAGAGGAGAAGGAGCACTTGGGAACATTTCTTGAGGAGAGGAGGGCACGCAAGAGTGAGGGTTTGAGGAGGAATCCACTTCTTGAGTTGAGGTTTCTTGGAGAGGTATTCCATGGAGGCTTGGCTATTATCCTAGAGAGGGCACATTCTTCTGGTGGAGGGCACATTTGCTAGTGGAGAGGGGCACATTCTCAAAGGAGGGCGCACATCTAGTGGAGGTTTCTCTTACATATTGGTAGAGGCTTATTCATATGAGGGAGGCTCAGTCTAGAGGAGTAGAGGGGGCCGTTATGAGTGAGGGCACAAGATTTTAGGAGGAGGGCACATTCTATGGAGGAGGGGCACACATGCTAGAGGAGAGGGCACATTTTATAGGATTGGAAGGAGCATATAGTGTGGGAGATACCCTTACCTTGAGGAGAGACTCATTCACCTTAGAGAGGCACACTCTAGATCTTAGAGGGCACAAGGGTGAAGGATGGCGCTACATTTGGTGTTTTGCATGAGGAGGGGGCACACTTGAGGAGAGGGGTGCACCATCATCTGTGGGAGGATTTATTTAGAGGAGGGAGCTAATACAAAGGGAAATACAAAAGCAAGGCAAGACAAAAGGTAAAGAAAAGGAAAATTCAAAGAAAATGCATCGAGAAAAGACAAAGGCAAGCAGAGGAAGAAAGGCACACCAAGTCAAGGGCCGCCTTACTTCACAAGGCTTGTGGGGAGGTCTTCAAGCAACTCCAAGGAATCCGAGAATGGCTGCTACTGTACTAGGTTCACTTGTTTATGTTTCTTGTGTTGTACATTTTTCTTTGAGCCCTTCTATATATATCTTCTCCAAACTGGTTTTCCCCATGCGGGGATTTTTCCAGGGTCATGTTGACCAAAAACATGTGTCAATTTCATGCATTCTTAGAAGTGTAGATCAACATTTTAAAGTTAAACAATATAGAGGTAGTGTTATTTTTTTTGATGTATATTGCATGTGCTAACATTGAGTAAAGAAAACACTTGCAAGGGCACCTCAAAAGAACACTTAACCATCAAAATATTGAGCTGAAAGTTGGTGATTGTTTGTTGTCCTAAAACAACAGTAAGGGACAACCATAGAGTTGAAACTTAGAGCCAAACTAAGGTCAAAGACATACCTTAGTTTGAAGCCTCATAGGACCTCGAAAAATATACAGATTGTTCAATAATTGCTAGAAGTGGGTGTCATTCATCCCAACACCAGTCTATATTCTTCTCCAGTAGTCATGGTACTCAAGAAAGAAGGTACTTGGTGCATGTGTCCTAATTTTCGAGCTCTCAACAAACTCACCATCAAAGAAACATTTCCCATTACTATCGTTGATAACTTTTTGGATGAATTAAGTGGTGCTCATTATTTTACCAAACTTGATCTCTACTCTGGCTACCACCAGATTCATATAAAAGAAGAAGACATNTAATTTTCGAGCTCTCAACAAACTCACCATCAAAGAAACATTTCCCATTACTATCGTTGATAACTTTTTGGATGAATTAAGTGGTGCTCATTATTTTACCAAACTTGATCTCTGCTCTGGCTACCACCAGATTCATATGAAAGAAGAAGACATTCCCAAGAATACATTCAAAACTCATGAGGGTCACTATGAGTTCTTTGTTATGTCATTTGGCCTCTGTAATTCTCCCTCCACTTTTCAAAGTCTCGTGAATCATTTCTTCCATCATTTACTCTGTCATTTTGTCTTGGTTTTCCTTAATGATATTCTCATCTATAGAAAAACTTGGCAAGCCCATATTGTCCATGTGGATGAAGTTCTCTAGCTACTGTCTCAGCACAAACTTTTTCTTAAGAAGAATAAATGTTCTTTTGGAGACTCTGAAGTTGAGTACCTGGGACATATTGTCGAAAAGGATGGTGTCAATGTGGATGCTAAGAAAATTGAAGCTGTGAAGGATCAGCCATGCCTGAAAACTCTTAAAATTCTACGTGGCTTCTTGGGTTCGACGAGATATTATCTCAAGTTTGTTAAGAATTATAGAAAAAATGCAGCTCCCCTCACAATGCTCCTTAAAAGAATGCTTTTAGTTGGACTCCAATAGTGGACCATTCCTTCCAAGTTTTGAAAGCGACTATGTGCACTACCCCGGTTCTGGCTCTCCCTGACTTCAACAAGACCTTTGTACTAGAGTGTGATGCCTCAGGGAAAGGCATTGGGGCTATTCTCATGCAAGATGGTCGACCTTTGGATTTCACCAACAAACATTTTTCTGAACTCCATTTGGGCCAATCCACCTATGAAAAGGAAATGTTGGCTATTGTTCATGTTGTGGATCTCTGATGTCCTTATCTGTTGGGGAAACACTTCCAAATAAAAAATGATCATCAAAGCCTCAAGCATTTTCTAGAACAAAGAATTTCTTCACCAGAGAAAAAAAATGGGTAACCAAGATTTTTGGATATGGTTATGAGATCATCGAAATAAAAGGAAAAGAAAATGTGATGGATGATGCCCTTTCTAGGAAATATGAAGAATACGGGTCCCTTTTTTCCCTCTCTTTCATTGTCGTAGATTGGCTTTAGGAGGTTCTCCGAGAATGGTTGCAAGAACCCAAACTTCCAATACTGATCCAAAGAATACAATAGGACCTGAAAGCTTCTCCAAGGTACTCGTGGAACTAGGACAAGCTTCGTTATAAAGGTCACCTATATTTAATCAAACAATCGAACCTTAAATCCATCATGTTCTTTGAGTTTCATGCTTCACCTACAACTGGGCATTTTGGTTTTACCAAAACCTACGAACGGGTCAAACATTCTTTTTTCCTGGGACAATATGAAACAAGACATTCAAAATTTTGTGGCTGAATGTGATACATTTCAACGCAATAAGGGAGAGACAATCAAATCTCTAGGCACACTCCAACCACTACCGATCCCACCTACTATTTAGACAAATATTTCTATGGACTTCATTGTTGGCTTACCTAAATCAGGAAATAAGTCAATCATCATGGTAGTAGTGGATTGTATTTCCAAATATGCTCATTTATGTTCTCTTCAACACCCATTCAAAACATCCATTGTGGCTCAAATTTTTATGGATAATATCTTCAAACTCCATGGCATGCCTCATTCTATTGTTTCTGACTGCGATCCAACTTTCACCGACACTTTCTGGAAAGAATTATTCCGACTGCACGGAACCAAATTGCATCTCAACACAACATATCATCCTCAGAATGATGGACAAACTGAAGCAGTAAAAACGTGTTTGGAAACCTATTTGAGGTGCTTTTCATATGAAAGATAAAATCAGTGGGTTCATTGGTTACCCCTCACTAAATGGTGGTACAACACTTCTTACCACACCATCACTCACATGACTCCCTTTGAAGAAGTTTATGGAAAAATACCACCTTCATCTGTATCATATATTCCCAGTGCTTCTAAGGTTCAATAGGTGTATTAAACTATTACAGTTTGCATGGCGATACTATGTACTCTCAAAGAAAAGTTGGTCATGGCTTAGAATCACATGAAACAACAATCAGATCAGGCTTGTTCTGAACGTGAATTTGCTAAAGGGGAGAAAATGTTTCTTCATCTACAACCTTATAAGAAGAATTCAATCAAATCCAAACATAGTCATAAACTCACCCCCAAATTCTATGGTTCTTACTGTATTCTCAAGAGAGTGGGGCCCATGGCCTACTAGTTAGATTTTCCCAGCCTGTTAACATTGATTAAATTGTTTGGTTGAAGAAAAAACTTACAAAGGTAACCACAAAAACACATTAGAACTGGACAATAGCCTATTCAGTTCAGAGAGGGATCTCTCTTGTCACTTAGTCTCTAGTAGGTAGGTTTTCTTTCTAATTCAATGGCTAGGTTTTGATGATTGAAGAGATGTTTATACAGCTTGCTGGAAAGAAAGAAGGGGAATTGTTGGGAAATGGAGTGAACCCTTGAAAATGAATGAAAACAATGAATGGTAGATGGAAATATTCAAAGAAACAAAGGCTAGATAGATGATGGTATTTCGGTTTAAAATTGATATTATAAGATGGAAGAAAAAGGAAACATAAAACTACATTCAAAGCACCAATAAGATGAATTCTGGTGATTTAAGAGGTAATAACAGTGTTCAAATTGTTTAAAATCTAAAGCATAATTTTCAGATGAATTTCAGATCATTTACTTTCCAATTAAAACATATAAAGAATTACAGATGAAGAATAAGAACAAAAGATGCACGTACAAATGCTAGAACACAGACTTCAAGCCACCAACATTAGAATCTTTATCTTGAAATGATCTGGACTTCTGAATTTTTATTTCATTCAGACTCAAAAATTTTACAATGTCAATCAAAATGTCCTTGCTTTTGCCAACTCCCTCCTTTGTACATTCAAAATGATCAAATATATAGATCAATTTCCTCCCTTATTGTATTTCTTTCTCTTCTGGGCTGTCATGCTTAATTTGTGTTTTTTTTTATAATTAAAGGGTATAATTACAATAAAATATAATAAATCAATATCTATGGCTTTACGTGGGGATTTATTCTTAACATGAGGATTTTTCTAGGGCTTAACATGCCCCTCCCCTTCAAACAAGTGTTTCCCTCAACACTTTATTAGTTGTGGATATTTCTGCATGAAGAAATAATCTTCCCATGTCACTTATTCTATTGGTAGGTTCCTCCACTTGATGAGGTACTCAATGATTTCTCAATTACGTAGCTTCTTAACCCTTGTTTCAAGGATTATTTGTGGTTCTAGTATGATTTTCCCTTCTTCATTGATCTTTGGTAAAATAATTTGAACTAGGTGTTGGTTGTGGAGCCTGATTATCTTCCTGATTTAGAGGTCTTTTACTTTCAGCCGTGTCTATACCCCATGAAGTATTTACACCCCAAAAGTATGTACACTCTTCCACGCAGGGGAGTGCAGAGGGGGGTACCCCCTCTACGGGGTCCGGGGGGGGCTATCCCCCCAGTTGGGGGGTCTGGGGGCAAGTGGGCCCCCAAAGCAAAAATTGCCATGTAAAAGTATATTGTAATTTCATTGTAAATCTGGACCATTCATTATAAGGTCGCAAATCTAATGATAGAGATTATGTTAGGGTTTTTTCCCCTAGAAGGCAACCCTCTTTTATGAGGGAAATGTATTGTGGTTATGTATGTTGGTGAGTATTTTATTCTGAGTGAGGAGACTATAAGAGAAAGAAGAGGAAGTTACAATGGGTTTTGCTGTAGGTTGTATCCCTTCATTTTGCTGGATAATAATAAAGAAAGGACCTGGCAATTTCTCTGGTGGACATAGCCCACACTGGGTGAACCACGTAAATCTGTGTCTCTATTGTATTGTGTATCTTCTGTGTTTTGTTTCTGCATTTGTTTTATTTTAT